>JAVJIF010005641.1:0-211789 GCA_038442645.1 Agave tequilana
CTTAAGATTAACTTGGATTTCTTTCAAAAGATAAGTCAAAATATTGTCTCCTTTGTCAACTATATATATATATATTTTAGTTAAGTTAATAACCTAAGATTAGTGAGTTATGTTAACAACAATTTTTATTTATATATATATATTTCAAATTATATATATATTTATATATATATAAATTTTTCCAAATTATAAGGTTAGTATCCTCCCCCACGCTCATCTCATGCATTATCCCCAATGTATGCATGTATGTATAAATGCATGAAATGAACTGGCAGAGAGGTAGAGTTACCGATACATTGGGTCAAAAAGACCCAAGGCTGTGTCTGCCTCCGGTACTGATTCCAAAAATGATTTCAGACGTTGACCATTTACCTTGAATTCATTTCCATTCTTAGGGTCGTATATCTCTATGGTTTCCATGTGGAAACACCGTCTTAACAACGAAAGGCCCTGTCCATCTTGATTTTAACTTTCAGGGAAAGAGGTGAAGTTCTAGAGTTATAAAGTAAGATTTTTTGTCCTTGGACAAAAGTTTTTCTCATATGAACCTATCATGAAAAATCTTAACCCTATCTTTCATAATCTTTACATTTTCATACGCCTCGTTTCTTAACTCCTCAAGTTCAGAAATTTGCAATTTTCGAAGTGCACCCGCCTTATCTAAATCAAAATTCAGCTGCTTAATTGCCCATAAGGCTCGGTGCTCTAACTCAATAGGAAGGTGGCAAGCTTTTCAAAAACTAATCTATAAGGAGACATTCCTAGAATCGTTTTAAAGGCGGTCCTATATGCCATAAGGCATCCACAATTTTGTGGATTAGTCCTTCCTATTTTGATTCACAGTTTTTTCTCCAAGATAAGCTTAACTTGCCTATTTGAGACTTCTACCTGCCCATTGTTTGAGGATGGTAAGGTGTAGATAACTTGTGGTGTTATGACATATTTTCGCATAAGAGCTTCAAAAGTTTTTATTGCAAAAATGTGTACCATTATCACTAATGATGGCACGAGGGGATCCAAAGCGTGAAAAGACGTTTTCCTTCAAGAATTTGATAACAACTTTGTTGTTATTTTGTCTTGCAAGGGATGACTTCAACCCATTTGGAAACGTAATCTACAGCCAACAAGATGTATTGGTGCCCAAATGAATAGGAAGGGACCCATAAAATCAATTCCCCAAACATCAAAGAGTTCTACTTCTAGAATTGGTGTAGGGGCATCATATTACGTTTAGAAATTCTTCCTATCATTGGGCATCTTGTGCAAGTTTTGCAAAAGTCAAATGCGTCTTTAAACAAAGTGGGCCAATAGAACCCACACTGTAGTACCTTTTCGGCTGTTTTGCAGGGACCAAAGTGTTCACACCTCAAGCAAATTCGTGACAAAAGGCTAGAACACTTCTACTTTCCTCTTCGTGAACACATCTCTTAATTATTTGGTCGCTACAATATTTGAAGAGGTAAAGGTCCTCCCACATGAAACACCGGACTTGAGATAAGAACCGGTATCTATTCTGTTTTGACCAACTAGATGGTGTTTTTGGTTTGTGACTAAGTAATTAACTATGTCAGCAAACCATAGTTCCGTAGAGATAGCTAAAGTTGTTCGTCGGGGAAAATTATCGTTTGATGGGCAGTTCGTCAAAGGTACGTTTGGCACACGAGAGAGATGGTCTGCGATGACATTTTTGACACCCTTTTTATCTCGAATTTCAAGATCAATTCTTAGAGGAGGAGATCCAACGAATGAGTCGGGCCTTCGCATCCTTTCTGAGCATTAGGTATCCGAAGATAGAATGGTCAGTAAATATCGTGGTTTTGGTCTCAAGTAGTACGGCGGAATTTCTCCAATGCGAACACTACGGCCAAGAATTCTTTCTCTTGTAGTATAGTTCACTTGGGCATCATTGAGTGTCCTACTTGAATAATAGGATCATGTGTTGCTTTTTGCTTGTTATCTTTGCGTTGTCCTAAGACAGTGCCTATAGCAAAATCGGAGGCATCACACATGATCTCAAAGGGTTTGGACCAGTATGGAGGTGAGATGATCGGTGCAGAGATAAGTTCAATTTTAGCTTCTCCCATGCTCTACTACACTTGTCATCAAAGATGAAGGGCATGTCTTTGGCTAAAGGTTTGTAAGGGGTCTAGTAATTTTGCTAAAATCCCTAATGACCTACGGTAAAACCCAGCTTGTCCTAAAAAGAACGAACGTCTTTCACGCATCGTGAATTGGGAGTTTGGCTATGATTTTAAACTTAGCCTTATCCACTTTGATCCCTTTCCTAGATATCTCATGACCTAGGACAATCCCATGCTACACCATAAAGTGGCACTTTTCCCAATTTAGGGTCAAGTTCTTTTTGGTGCACTTTTTTAGCACTAGCTCTAAGTGATGTAGATATTGGTCAACGAATTTTCATAGACGGAGAAGTTGTCCATGAATATCTCTTAGAAGCGCTCAGTCATGTCGGAGAAAGGCTTAACATGCAACGTTGGAATATTGTGGGGGCATTGCATAGGCCGAAAGGCATTCAGTGATAGGCAAACGTCCCAAATGGACATGTGAACGTTGTCTTTTCTTGGTCCTCCGGGATATTGGGATTTGGTTATACCCTGAGTAACCGTCCAAGAAACAGTAATACTCATGTCCTGCTAATCGTTCCAGCATTTGGTCGATAATGGGAGGGGGAAATGGTCTTTTCTAGTGGCGACGTTCAACTTGCAATAGTCTATGCATACTCGAACCTTGGTAGGTAGTCGTGTTTGCACCAACTCTTGCTTGTCGTTTTTCACCACAGTAAAACTGGACTTTTTAGGGACCACGTGCACTGGGCTGACCCATTGGCTATCGAAATGGGATAAATATCTCATTATCCACAGTTTCATTATTTCGCCTTGTACAACCTTTTGCATGAGCGGGTTTAGCCTACCTGTGGTCCCTCTTTAGTTTAACCCCTTCCTTAGATGTTATTCTATGCTGGACTATTTTAGGGCTTAGACCTTGATGTCGGCCATAGTCCAACCAATAGCTTCCTTATGTCTCCTAAGGTTGCCAATAGGTCTTCCTCTTACCTATTAGTCAAATTAGATGCAACTATGACTGGTAATGTCTCTTTTCACTAAGGTAGGCGTACTTAAGATGTTTAGGCAAGGTTTTTAACTCCAAGGAAGGAGGTGGCTCGATTGGTGGAGGTGTTAAGCTTAAATTCTCCATCTCTATAGAACTTGGACTTGCTGCCCCCCTCAATCTCGTCAAGGTTGAGATCACTAGATTCTAACTCTTCCTCATCCTTTGATTCTAGTGTGATCTCCTCTTTATGCTTACTAGTCATATTTTCAATGAAGTTGACCTCAAAGGGTTGGTCATTTATGTTGTAGGGGTGTTTACCTAAGTTGAAAACATTGACTTCCTTGGTCATGTCTCCAAAAGTCAATCTCATGGATCCGTTTCTACAATTTATGATTGCCTTAGCAGTTGCTAGGAACGGACGTCCTAAGATGACGGGAGTTTGGGACCTAGGATTAGACACAGGTTGTGTCTCTTAAACAATGAAATCTACTGGGTAAATGAATTCTCTTACAACGTATAAGGACATCGTTGATCTCTCCCTAGGAGCTTTAATTGATCGATCAGCTAATTGGATCGTAACTTAGTTGGGTTTGAGTTCGCCTAAGCCAAGTTGCTGATATACGGAGAAGGGAAGCAAATTAATGCTTGCTCTAAGTCGAGGAGTGCTCTACTAACTTCAGCTTGACCTATTGTGCAAGAAATAGTAGGGCAACCAGGGTCTTTGTACTTGACTGGGATCTGGTTGGACAAAAGTTCACTAATGTTAGTGGCTAGAAAACCTTCTTAGGCACATTTGTCTTTCTTTTCTTGGTGCACACAACTGAAATCACCTAGAGGAGGGTGAATAAGCGACTTGCTAATCTAATGGTCAACTAATGCGGAATTAAAAACTTAATACAACACACTTAGTGTAACCAAAGAGTGTAGCCGGATTCCCGATGAAGGGCTTTGGACTAACTCCTCTTGATTCCTCTGAATAAGAGTTGAGGTGCTATATGAAGCTCTCTTGTTTAAACACAAGTATGGGCACACACAAACAAACCAAGTATATATGAATGATATAACAATATGAATCAATGCAAGACACAATGTAAAGAGAGAGTTAAGAGAAAGTGGATCAAACATAAACACAGAGATATGTTTCGAGGTTCGAGCACACAGCTCTACGTCCCCGCCTTCACACAGAAGCATTTCCACTAACTCTCTCCACACAGGACTTCCCACACAGGGAACCTCCACTGAGGATTTGGGTAAATACAAACCGGGAGTACACAACTCCTCTCTCAAATATAACCTCTTACTAGAGGCAAGGCACAAACAAACTCAGTCACCTCTCCACTTAGAGGGATAGGCACTTAGCCAAACTACAATCCACCTCTCACTAGAGGGATAGGCTCAAAGCCACTCAAAAATAATCACCTCACACTTGAGGGATTCCAATACAATCTCCACCTCTCAGTAGAGGGAGCCAAACATCACTTCCACAATCACCTCTCACTAGAGAAATATCAACTCAATCACCTCTCACTAGAGGGGATATCACAATGATGGAAGGTTTACAACTTGGTGGTTTTCACAACCACAAACTAATTTTTCCACAATATAGATCCTAATAGATAGGATAGATAGATAAGCTCAAGTGTGAGAAATAAAGAGTTTGGAAATTAAAAACTCAAGAAAAACTCTTGGGAAAACTCTTAGAATAGATATGAAATGAAGATCAAAAACCAATCCCAAAGACTTCTCTTTTTCTTGATTTTTCCAACCCTTTAAAATAAATAAAGATAAAATCTTTTGGCTTAAAAACTCTTTTGAAAACTTGTGTTAAAACACTTGTAAAGATGGAAATTTTGCTCTCTAAAAATCTTATCCAAAACAACCAAGAAATGGGGTATTTATACCCACATTTCAAATCTGCCCGTTGGCAGCAGGCAAGGGCATTTTTGCCCTTCCGGTCGACCGGCCGTCGACCGGTCGACGGTCACATTTTTGATCGTTGAGCCTACCGATCGACTGCCCAGTCGACCGGGCCTGGATCCAGAGAGCAACGGCTCTCTGGCCGGTCGACCACTCGGTCGACCGGGACTGGATACAGAGAGCAGAGCTATCTGTCCGGTCGACCTGTCGGTCGACCAGGGCCATTTTCCACAGAGCAGAGCTCTTTGACGGTCGATCGCCCGGTCGACGGCCCACCAGCTCCAGCTAGCGTGCACGCTTGTGCACGTCGGCTACGGTCGACCGGTCCGTCGACCGGCAGTCAGCCAGTCCAGCAAATTATAGGACTTAGAACTAGACTTTTTAACTTTAATTAAATCCTATAAAACATATAAATATCACAAAAATCAGTTCTTGTTATATCTTTGAAATACAGACATGTGTGACAAAGTTTCAACACATATTTCAAACTATTTGAAACATTTTTGTGATCTTGAAAATTTTGCCTTAAACCAAAAACTGTATTTTCCAAACTTGAATTTTTTGAAATGGAAATCGTTTTCTCTCCAAAACACATGTAAATACAAAAACATGATATTTAAACAAGTATGAAGCATATTGTATATGGATATAATCCAATATACATGAAAGGTATTATATCTATGTTTTTGACTTGAAAATCAAGATCGGTTAAACCGAAAAACCAAAAACCAATAAACATGAAACTTAAACTGAAAACATGTATGTGTATTGTGAATTGAGCATATCACACTATCTAATCTTTACAATAGATCTAAACAAACTTAAACTAAAACAAACCGAGGTCTTCTTGTAGAATGCCGTCTCCAAGTCGACTCGATCCAAACGTGATCCATCGAGCTTGACTCCAACTGAGTGCTAGATGTGAACATGACGCTCGAGCTCTTGAATTACCATGTGAAAGCTCCAAAATACCTTTGTTGAAGCTAATCACCTACTAATATCTTGGTTAAATATCTGAAACTAAATATCACAAGATTATTAATAAACTATAACTACATGATTAATCATCATCAAAACTAGAGTGAAGGGCCTCTGCCAACAATCTCCCCCTTTTTGATGATGACAAAACTCATGGAGTTATATATGCATGGATTAAAGTTAAGCTTCATAAAAGCTCCCCCTTAACTCATGCATAGCAATAAACACTAAAGATATGTCGTGAATGCTCAACATAAATATGCAGAAACATGATATTTGATACCAATAAAATAAACATGCTCTGTATACTAACAAAAGATGCTCTTGATACCAATGGTAAAAGATAACAAATGAAACAAACATGCTTTTAAAGTATATGAAAGTATATAGTAAACTTTCAAACAAACATGCATATAAACACAAACATGCATATAAACTCCAAAATATTTCTCCCCCTTTTTGTCAATTCATCAATAAAGGGGTACAAACAATAAAAAGGCATAATAAATAATTTTCTTCCTTTATGCATAAATCAAAACAATAAAAATATATATGCTATATACATTCATGAAGAGGAGAGTGTGTAACTCCCCCTACATACATGCATTTATATGAAAAGAGATGACTAAACCCTAACCACATAAAGCATAATATGTAATGTATAAAAGGAGATGTGAAGCTCCTACTACACACGTGTATTACATATTAAAGAAAGGTTAATGACTTCAATATGACATACACTCAACATGAATCTATATAAAGAAAGATGTTAAGCTTTCCTTGTATATAAGCATTATAAATCAAAACATAATGATACCAATTTGTGATATCAATTGAAACTAAACAAAACATTTTGAAGAAACCAACAAAACTTTTGATATCAATTGAAAGATATACATATATAGGTAATCTTGATAACAATTGAAAAAAATTTGTACCATTGAAAATATTTTATACTATTGATACCAATTGAAAACATAAACCAATCTTTTTGATTAAATACCAAAATCATTTTTTAATAGAGATACCAAATATAGAATAATATCAACTTAATATTCTTGATACCAATATTGAAAATGAAGCATATACCAATTGAAAATAATTTTCGTTAGAAGCGTATGATACTAAAAAATATCATTTTTCAATCATTTTTCAACATAAAAAGTGGGAGTAAGATACCAAAGGTAAACAAAATCGATTGAAAAGTAAAGCATGAATTTTCTCTCTCCCTTTATGAAATACCAATTTAAAGTATGCATAATCTTGTATAAGATATCAATTTAAAATAATTGTCATTAAGGACTAATCAAGCTTATCATAACCAAATTATATGCTCAAACATTTAAAGATATAGTAAGCACAATCAGAACACATAGATATGTATGAAAAATTAAATACCAATCGAAATTGATATTATTTGAAGTTGAAGCATACATATATAGAAACAAATATGAGTATACAAAATAGAAATCAATTGTGATACCAATTGAAAATACAATAAGATCAAGTGTATAACTCATACCTCCTACCACCCATTTCATGCACAAGTTTAAATAGATTTTCAATAATGCATACAAGGCATGGTCGCCCAACCAACCGCCTTAGATGGGTAGGGGTTTTCAAAAATAAGTTTAAAAATAGTTTTAGCACAATTGAAAATTCTACCAAATGAAAATACGCAACTAGTTATATGATAAAATTGTAAACTAGTGTGAAATCCTTCAAGTAAGGAATAAAACAAAATATATTTCATAAAACATGAAAATTACACGATCATCAAACACTCAAATGTCTATAAGCACATATAATCTCATGAAAATAAATCATGAATAAACAAGAATGAAAGTGAGTGTATAAGAGTTATGTGAAAACCATAATCATGAAAAGAGGCAATAAGCTCAATGTGAAATTCCTTTATAAACGAAAACATGAAAAAAAAACATTTAATTTTCATTGAAACAATTTAAACTTCAATGCATATGTATGTTTTGTACAAACTTGAATATACATACATATCCAAACATGAATGAGTTCACAAAAATATATGCATGAAGGAAAGATGCTCAAGGATGTATATATATATAACTATTAGTTTAGAAAAAATAGACATATACATGAAGTTTAAACACAAACATGAAAATATGCATAAAATGGAGAATACATGTCAAAATGCATGAATCATCAAAACTAGGCTATAGTAGTACATCTAATGGGTATAAATGAGCATTTAGGCACAAACATATAATAATCTATTTGTGGCTCACTAGTTGTATAAGCATATACTTAAGTTTTAATGAAAACTAACATCTAAACATGTAATCAAGACATGAAGTGTAGAAACAAAACAAAACTCATATAATCATTATGTAAATGCACATATTATTAGAGCTATGATATACACAATAGCTAAATTATGGAGAGAACACAAAATATGGGTCCATATGAACATGGGTGATCTTATATACTATATATGTATGTCAATAGTCTAATAAGCATGGCATATGGCATAATGAGTATTAAAATAAGACATGCTACCAATGAATGATCTAAAAGCATGCAAACATAAATGAGGAGTACGAGATCGTTACCAAAACCATGAGGGCAACTCTCTATGTCTCCAAACCAAGGTGGTCCTTCCACCAAACTCTCCTTGAAAGTGATGCATCCAAAATAGTCCTCATATAGCTCGAAACGCATCCAACTCAAGGCACTATCACTCTCACGTCATGTGAGAGCCCACACCTATATCAAATAAAATAGGGGTGATCTTTGGTACCCATACTCTTTTGGGTCCATGGGGGTTAGCTCCTTTCCTAACCCAAACAAACTTATTTGCTAAATTTGAATCATGTATCCTATCATAACAAATTTAGCAAGGTGGCCCTTACGTTCACAATGTGTACAAGTATACACATGAGCATATATAGTGTTGTGTGTATGAACGTGCGAAGCATATGCATGCCGTGGATGGTGAGCATGCATAGATGGAACTTGTTTCTTTCGAAACATAGATTCCAAACGTGTGTGGTTCATGGCACATTGGCTCAAAGTGGGGCCCAAACAATCCACACTCTTCTTTAACAAACAAATATCATTTTCAATCATGGAGGAAGAGGTGCATGCAATAGGTATGCTAGATGAAGAAGCTACATTAGCATAGCAAACATGAGAATCTATATCATATTTCAAATTTTATTTTCATTTAGGCAAACTTCTAAATCTTTTGAAATTAAATCAATTTTGTTTTTCAAAGAATCATTTTCTTTTACAACGAAATCAAGTTTTGAAGATAGAACTTTATTTTTCTTCAAAACTTCATTAAAATCATTTTTATTTTTCAAAATCTTGTTTTCATTTAAAACAAGTTCAAGTTGGATTTTCAAAGAGTCACACTCATTTGAAATCTCAACCTTCTCTTGTAAAATCAAATCAAGTTTTGAATACAAATCCTTATTTTCTTCTTTTAATCTAAAACTTTTCTTTTTTAAAAGATTATATTTTTCTAATAATTTTTCACAAACAATTGATAGTTCTTCATTTAAAGCATTGGCATCAATATAATCATTACTAGAAGAACTAGCATCATCATCATCTAATTAAATTTCCAAGTTTATCTCAAAGGAGTCATTCCCTTGGATCATGTAGCAATGTTGTTCGGATTCATCCTCACTAGATTCCATCTCACAAGATTCGTCTTTTGGAGCGCGGGAGAAGTCAACGTGTTCCACACTGCAAAGGCGGAATCATAATGAGAAATCATACACATATATTCTTTGTTGAGTGTGCTTCTAAGTGCCGTTAGGGCTTGTGCATTGGCCTCTATATGCTTGCAATTACCAAGATAGGATTTCTTGATAACGGTAAGGAAACATGCAAGCCTAGGGTTTTTAGATACATACTCATCCTAATCTTCCATACGTCAATGTTGGAAACATCAAACATAGGAGGGGTCAAGCAATCCATGAGTGTGTGTAACAATATAAGTGTGCAAATGCAAATCTAGATTAGCAACCAAGATCACACTCCTAGGTGGTTAAACCAAATATCAGGAGCGTAGGCTCTGATACCAATTGAAATCACCTAGAGAGGGGTGAATAGGTGACTTGCTAATCTAATGGTCAACTAATGCGGAATTAAAAACTAAATGTAACACACTTAGTGTAACCAAAGAGTGTAGCCGAATTCCCTGTGAAGGGCTCTGGACTAACTCCTCTTGATTCCTCTGAATAAGAGTTGAGGTGCTATATGAAGCTCTCTTGGTTAAACACAAGTATGGGCACACACAAACAAACCAAGCATATATGAATGATATAACAATATGAATCAATGCAAGGCACAATGTAAAAGAGAGAGAGAGAGAGTTAAGAGAAAGTGGATCAAACGCAAACACAGAGATATGTTTCGAGGTTCAAGCACACAGCTCTACTTCCCCGCCTTCATACAGAAGGATTTTCACTAACTCGTCCACACAGGACTTCCCACACAGGGAAACTCCACTGAGGATTTGGGTAAATACAAACCGGGAGTACACAACTCCTCTCTCAAATACAACCTCTCACTAGAGGCAAGGCACAACAAACTCAATCACCTTTACACTTAGAGGGATAGGCACTTAGCCAAACTACAATCCACCTCTCACTAGAGGGATTAGGCTCAAAGCCACTCAAACACAATCACCTCACACTTGAGGGATTCTAACACAATCTCCACCTCTAATTAGAGGGAGCCAAACCCACTTCCACAATTACCTCTCACTAGAGGGATATCAACTAAATCACCTCTCACTAGAGGGATATCAACTAAATCACCTCTCACTAGAGGGATATCACAATGATGGAAGTTTACAACTTGGTGATTTCCACAACCACAAACTAATTTTCCCACAATATAGATCCTAATAGATATGATAGATAGATAAACTCAAGTGTGAGAAATAAAGAGTTTGAAAAATCAAAAACTCAAAGAAAAACTCTTAGAATAGATATGAAATGAAGATCAAAAACCAATCCCAAGACTTCTCTTTTTCTTCATTTTTCCAACCCTTTAAAACAAATAAAGATAAAATCTTTTGGCTTAAAAACTCTTTTGAAAACTTGTGTTAAAACACTTGTAAAGATGAAAATTTTGCTCTCTAAAAAATCTTATCCAAAACAACCAAGAAATGGGGTATTTATACCCACATTTCAAATCTGCCCGTTGGCAGCAGGCAAGGCATTTTTGCCCTTCCAGTCGACCGCCAACGGTCACATTTTTGACCGTTAAGCCTACCGGTCGACCGCCCGGTCGACCGGGCCTGGATCTAGAGAGCAACGGCTCTCTGGCCGGTCGACCGCTCGGTCGACCGGGACTGGATACAGAGAGTAGAGCTCTCTGTTCGGTCGACCGGGGCCATTTCCAGAGAGCAGAGCTCTCTGGACGGTCGACCGCCCGGTCGACCGGCCCACCAACTCCAGCTGGCGTGCACGCTTGTGGACGTCGGTTGACCGGTCTGGTCGACTGACTACTGCTACGGTCGACCGGTCCGGTCAACCGACAGTCAGCCAGTCCAGCAAATTATAGGACTTAAAAACTAGACTTTTTAACTTTAATTAAATCCTATAAAAACACATAAATTCTACAAAAATCAGTTCTTGTTATATCTTTGAAATACAAACATGTGTGATAAAGTTTCAACACATATTTCAAACTATTTAAACTATTTTTGTGATCTTGAAATTTTGCCTTAAACTAAAAACTGTATTTTTCAAAACTTGGATTTTTGAAATGGAAAATCGTTTTCTCCAAAACACATGTAAATACAAAACATGATATTTAAACAAGTTTGAAGCATATTGTATATGGATAGAATCCAATATACATGAAAGGTATTATATCTATGTTTTTGACTTGAAAACCAAGATCGGTTACACCGAAAAACTAAAAACCAATAAACATGAAACTTAAACTAAAAACATGTGTGTGTATTGTGAACTTGAGCATATCACACTATCTAATCTTTATAATAGATCTAAACAAACTTAAACTAAAAAAAACTGAGGTCTTCTTGTAGAACGCTGTCTCCAAGTTGACTCGATCCAAACGTGATCCATCGAGGTTGACTCCAACCGAGTGCTAGATGTGAACATGACGCTCGAGCTCTTGAATCACCATGTGAAAGCTCCAAACACCTTTGTTGAAGCTAATCACCTACTAATATCTTGGTTAAATATCTAAAACTAAATATCATAAGATTATTAGTAAACTATAACTACATGAGTTAATCATCATCAAAACTAGAGTGAAGGGCCTCTGGGCCAACAAAGTCCTTAAGGAATTTGGCATAACTAGGGACCTGTTGGATTGCATCAAGAAGTGGTATATTAAGCCTAACCTGATTAAATACCTCGAGCAGTTTCTCCATATGTGCATTATTATTACTCCTAAGCCTATTTAAAAATTGGGCTATAGGTTGGTGCACTTGTTTTGCTGACTTATCAACTTTAGTTTCTTTGGAGTTTTGTAGAGATGGAGTGGAACTAGATGGAATGGACAATTGAGCTGGGTCCTGTGGCATGGATACTTGATTATCAACTCGTTTTTCTAATCTCAATGTATGAACTAAGTTAACTGGTTTGGGTCTTGAGCCTCATTGGCTTACCTAGGATTCCTAGGGTTTGGCAATGGTTGACTTGATAGAGTTCCCTTTTATCTTTCTTGTTGATTCAGCTGCATCTCTATCCTAGTCTAGACTTGAGCTAGTGTGTCTTGGCTCTTAACTAGAGTGTCCACCTTTCTTTCCATATTGGAGAGTCTTGTTTCCATATGTGAATTTTGGAAAGGTGGAGGATTTTGGTTGGGATAATTTTGTTAAAAAGGAGATTGTTGAAAACTGTTGGAGAATTTGGGCCTTGTTTGGTCATTGTTGTTTGGGCCCTATGAGAAATTTGGATGATTTCTCCAACCGGAATTATAAGTGGATGAATATGGACTGTTAGTGGGCCTTGTGAAGGCTGCACTCATATACTTGGGCAAAGTTTGATGAGCTATAAAGATTGGACATTCCTCGAACACATGGTTCATGGCTTGACAGTAAGTACAGCGCGCCAAAGGTGTTGGGCTGACTTGGTTCACTGAGACTGGTTCTTTAGTTTCAAGAGCTTCTAATCTTCACATCACAGCAGCTAGTTTAGCTTCGGTAGCTATGTTAGCCTCAATGGAATGGACACCTCCTTTAGAAGAGTTAGGGTCATTAGTCCTAAATTTTTCCGGAGTTGGTTCCCATTTAATGGTATTATCAGCCAATTCTTCATATAATAACCATCCTTCGTCTTCGTTCTTTTTTAAAAATCCTTCTTGACACATGGATTCTAATAGTGTTTTTGTTTGATATTCTAATTCATCATAAAGCGCTTGGCAAAGTTATCATTTCTCTATCCCATGGTGAAGGCATTGGTCAAGGAGGTCCTTAAAACGTTCGAAGTACTTTCAAAAAGGTTCATTGGCTGTTTTCTTAAACTGCAAGATACTTTTCCTAATTAGTGCAGTCTTGTGAACGAGATAAAACTTATTTAAGAAGGCTTTGACGAAATTATCCCATGAGGATATGGAACTGGCCTCTAGACTGTAGAGCCATTTCTTTGCTAAGTCTTTCAAAGAGAATGGGACAAACCGTAATTTAATGGCATCTACTCCTAGGCTGGGTATTTTCATCATTAGACTTACTTCTTCAAATCTCTTATGAAAAAGTATGCATTCTTGAATTCAAATCCATGAAATTTGGGAAGAATGTTGATGTATTGTGGTTTTAGCTCAAATTGGTCAACACCTGTTGGCCCAGAGGCTTTCACTATAGTTTTGATGATGATTAACTCGTATAGTTATACTTTACTAATAATCTTTTGATATTTAGTTTCAGATATTTAACCAAGATATTAGTAGGCGATTAGCTTCAATAAAGGTATTTTGGAGCTTTCACATGGTGATTCAAGAGCCCGAGCATCAAGTTCATACCTAGCATTCGTTTGGAGTCAAGCTCGGTGGATCACGCTTGGATCGAGTTGATTTGGAGACGGCGCTCTACAAGAAGACCTCGGTACATTGTTTAGTTTATGTTTTAGATATATTGTTGAAGATTAGATAGTGTGGTATGCTCAAGTTCACAACACACACGTTTCATGTTTTGGTTTTCAGTTTTTAGTTTAACCGATCTTGGTTTTCATGAATAGATAGAATCAAAATAAGTTTACATAGTTTAATGTATATTAGATTTGTTCTATATACATATATGCTTCAACTATTTAAACAAACTTAGTTTGATAGTCTATTTCATGAGTTTGGAGTTTTAGTATTTTAACAAAACTTATTTTCGAATTTAATATCAAAAACATTTATATATATATATATATCTTTCATGTATATTGGATTATATCCATATACAACATGCTTAAATGTTGTTTTAATATCATGTTTTTGTATTAGGATGAGTTTTGGACAAAACGGTTTAACATTTCAAAAATTCAAGTTTTGGAAAATACGGATTTTAGTTTTTGACAAAATTTCTAAGTCACAAAAATAGTTCAAAATGTTTGTAACATAGTTTAATTTTTCTCAAACATGTTTTTATATCAAAGTATTATACTTAAACTATTTTTGTAGATTTTTAGAGATTTTATGGGATTTTATTAAAGCCAAAAAGACCAGTTTTCAAATCCTATAACCAGATCTGCCAGGCTCTGGCGGTCGACCGGGACGGTCGACCGGACCAGTGGTCGGTCGATCGGACCGGTCGACTGACGTGCACAAGGACGTGAACGCAGGCCAGCTTGTTTGGCCGGTCGACCGAGCGGTCGACCGACTGAAGTCAACCCACTCTCGGGTTGGCCCGGTCGACCGGCCAGAGAGCCGTTGCTCTCTGGTTCTGGGCGCGGCCGACCAGGCGGTCGACCGGCAGGCTCAACGGTTGAATTTTTGACCGTTGGCCGGTCGACCGGAAGGCCATTCTGGGCCTTGTCAACTGCCAACGGGCAAATTTTGTTTGGGCCTTTATATACCCCATCTCCTGGCTATTTTTGTGAAGGATTTTTAGCGAGAAAAATTTACATCATCTCAAGTGTTTTATTACAAGTTTCAAAAGAGTTTTAGAGCTTTAAAGATTTGATATTTATTTTGTTTTAAAAGGGGTTGGAAAATTCAAAGAAAAGAAAAGTCTTTGGGAATTGGTTTGATCTTCATTTTCAATTTTATCTAGAGTTTTTTCCTAGAGTTTTTCTTTGAGTTTTTGATTTCCAAACTCTTTGTTTTCCTCACTTGAGCTATCTTGCTATCCTATCTATAGGATCTTTATCTTTGTGGGAAAATTAGTTTGTGGTTGAGATAGACCACAAAGTTGTAAACTTCCTTCATTGTGATATCCCTCTAGTGAGAGGAGATTGATTTGGTATCCCTCTATTGTGAGGTGATTGTGGAAGTTGTAGTTGGTTCACTCTAGCGAGAGGTGGAGATTGTGTTTAGCTCCCTCTAGTGAGAAGTGGAGTTTGTGTTGGAATCCCTCAAGTGTGAGGTGATTGATTTGTATTGGATAAGTGCCTACCCCTCTTGTGTGAGGTGGTTTTTGTGTTGGTTGTGCCATGCCTCTGTGAGAGGTTGTATTCGGTTGAGAGAGGAGTTGTGTACTCCCTGTTATTGTAATGCCCCAAATCCTCAGTGGAGGTTCCCTGTGTGGGAGTCCTGTGTGGACAAGTTAGTGGAAATCCTTCTGTGTGAAGGCGGGGACGTAGAGCTGTGTGCTCGAACCTCGAAGCATATCCGTGTGTTAGCGTTTAATCCACTTTCTCTAACTCTCTCTCTTTTATATTGTGCCTTGCATCATTTCATATTGCTCATTCATATATTATATGCTTGGCTTGTTTGTGTGTGCCTCACTTATGTTTAACCACGAGAGCTTCATATAGCACCTCAACTCTTATTCAGAGGAATCAAGAGGAGTTAGTCCAGAGCCCTTCACCGGGAATTCAGCTACACTCGTTGGTTACATTAAGTGTGTTGCTATTTAGTTTTTAATTTCTGTATTATTGTTCATAGATTAGCCGTACACCTATTCACCCCCCCTCTAGGTGTACTTTCAATTGGTATCAGAGCCTACGCTCCTGATATTTGGTTTAACCACCTAGGAGTGTGATCTTGGTTTTGCTAATCTATCATTTACATTTGCACACTTATATTGTTTACACACACTCATGGATTGCTTGACACCTCCTATGTTTGATACTTCCAACATCGTTGTTTGGAAGGTTAGGATGTCCATGTACCTAAAAACCCTAGGCTTGCATGTTTTCCTTGCCGCTACCAAGAAATCCTATCTTGATAATAGCAAGCATATAGAGGCCAATGCACAAGCCCTTGAGGCACTTAGAAGCACGCTTAACAAAGAATATCTTATGTTGGTTTCTAACTGTGATTCCGCCTTTGCAGTGTAGAACACATTGACCTCCTCCAGCTTCAATTGTCAATCCAAATGGAGGATGAATCTAGTGGAGAATCCGAGCAACAATGCTACATGGTCCAAGGGAATGACTCCCTTGAGGTACACTCAGAAACTCAATTAGATGATGATGATGCTAGTTCTTCTTGTGATGATTATGTTGATCCAAATGCTTTGAATGAAGAACTATCAATTGTTTGTGAAAAATTGCTTGAAAAATATAATCTTTTGAAAAGAAGAGTTTTGGACTTAACAAAGAAAATAAGGATTTATGTTCAAAACTAGATTTGGTTTTGCAGGAGAAAGTGGTGATTTCTAATGAAAGGGATTCATTGAAATCCAAACTTGACCTTGCCTTAAAAAAAATAAAATTTTGAAAAATAAAAATGATTGTAATGATATTTTGAAGAAAAATGAAAACTTGTCTTCTAAACTTGATTTTACTTTAAAAGAAAATGTTTCTTTGAAAAACAAAATTGATTTGATTTCACAAGAATTGGAAGACTGTTTAAAGAAAAATGTTTCTTTGAAAAATGATTTGTCTACACATGTTTGCCATGCTTCACCTAGCTTACCTATTGCATGCACCTCTTCTAAAATTGAAAATGATATATCTATGCTTAAGAAGAGTGTTGAATGTTTGGGCTCCACTTTGAGCCATTGTGCTTTGAACCACTCACGTTTGGAATCTATGTTTTGAAAGAAACAAGTTCCTACTATGCATGCACACAAGCCACGGCATACACATGCTTCCCACGTTCACTCCCATAACACGATGTATGCTCATGTGTACACATGTACACATTATGGACGTAAGGGCCACCTTGCTAAATTTTGTTATGATAAGATAAATGATTCTAATTTAGCAAATAAGTTTGTTTGGGTTAGGAAAGGAGCTAACCCCCATGGACCCAAAAGAGTATGGGTACCAAAGACCACTCCTACTTTATTTGATATAGGTGTGGGCTCTCACACGACGTGAGAGTGATGGTGCCTTGAGGTGGATGCGTTTCGAGCTTAAAGAGGACTATTTGGATGCATCACTTTCAAGGGAGTTTGGTGGAAGGACCACCACGTTTTGGAGATATGGAGATGTGCCTCTTCGGTTTTGGTAACTATCTCTTACTCCTTATTTATGTTTGCATGCTTTTAGATTATTCATTTATAGCATGTCTTGTTTTAATGCTCATTATGCCATATGCCATGCTTATTAGATTATTGTCATACATGATTAGTATTTGAGACACCCATGTTTAATATGGACTTATACCTTTGTGTTCTCACTTTAGTTTAACTAATGTGTATGTCATAGATCTAATCCATGGGCATTTACATAATGATCATATGAGTTTTGTTTAAACATTTGCACGTCATGTTTTGATTTCTATGCTTCATATTTTGATTACATGTTTAGATGTTAGTTTTCATTAAAACTAGGATATATACTTATACAACTAGTGAGCCACAAATAGATTATTATATGTTTGTACTTGAATGCTCATTTGTACCCATTAGATGTACTAGTATAGTCTAGTTTTGATGATTCAAACATTTTGACTTGTATTCCCATTTTGTACATGTTTTTCATGTTTATGTTTAACTTCATGTATATGTCTATTTTGTCCAAATTAATAGCTATACATATACATGCTTGAGCCACTTGCCTTCATGCATTTACTTTTGTGGACTCGTTTATAGTTGGATATGTATGTATAATTTAGTTTGTACATGACATACATATACCTTGAAGGATTCTAGTTTTGATGATTTTCATGTTTTAAGGAATTTCATTTTGAGCTCGATTGCCTAATTTCATGATAATGTGTTTCACATAACTCTTATACACTCACTTTATTTAATGTTTTCTCATGATTTTGTTTTCATGAGTACAATATGTGCTATATAGACTTTGAGTGTTTGGTGATCATGTGATTTACATATTTTTCATGAAATATATTTTTGTTTTATTCCTTGCTTGAAGGATTTCGTACTAGTTTTTCAAAATTTTCATATAACTAGTTCGTATTCTTCGTTTTGGTAGAGTTTTCAAATATGCTAAACCTATTTTCAAATTTATTTTTGAAAACCCCTACCCATCGAAGGGCGGCTGGTTGGGTGACCATGCCTTATATGCTCATTATTGAAAATCCATTTAAAACATGTGCATGAAATGGGTGGTAGGAAGTATGAGTTATACACTTGATTCTAATTTCAATTGGTATCATTGGATCTTTTCAATCGGTATCACTATTGACATTCTTTTGTATACTCATATATGTTTTTATATACGTATGCTTAAACTTCAAATAGTATCAATTTCGATTGGTATTTAATTTTTCATACATATATATGTTTTATTTGTGCATACTATATCTCTATATCTTTGAGCATAAATTTTGATTATGCTAAGCTTGATTTCTTAAATGACTATTATATTTCAATTGATTATGTTTCAATTGGTATCTTATACAAGCTTATGCATCATTTTATTTGGTATTTCATAAAGCGAGAGAAAATTCATATTTCATCTTTCAATTGATTTTGTTTACCTTTGGTATTCTACTCCCACACTTTATGTTGAAAATGATTGAAAAATTAATATTGATCTTAATTTGGTATCATATGCTTCTAATGAAAAATATCTTCAATAGGTTTATGTTTTTCAAATTGGTATAAAAAAATGTAAATATTTTCATTGGTACTAATTTTTACAATTGGTATCAATATTATCTATATGTTTACATCTTTTAATTGATATCAAAATGTTGTTTGGTTTCTTCAAGAATGTTTTATGTACTTTCAATTGGTACTTTCAATTGGTTTCTTAAAGATTGGTTTTCAATGCCTTATTTACTTTCAATTGGTATTCCTCAATTTTTTTTGTTTTACCTATTTGTTTATTTTCAATTGGTATCATGATGCACTACATTGATATATATATATATATATATATATATATATATATATATATATATATATATATATATATATATATATAATATATATATATATATATATATATATATATATATATTATATATATATATATATATATATATAATTATATATATATATATATATTTAATTGGTATCATAATGGTTTGTTTTGATTTCACCCCTTGAAATATTTTTGTTTCGGACAAAAAGGGGAAGAACATGTTTTCTTGTTTTCTTTCACCCCTTTGTTGATGATTGACAAAAAGGGGGAGAAGTATTTGAGTTTATATGCATGTTTTTATATTGGTATCAAGAGAGTTTGTTTTATGTTTTATTGATATTGGTATCAAGAGTATGGATATTAGTATCAAGAACATAGTTTGTTGTTTTGTTTTATGATATCAAGAACTTTTATTAAAATTTTTATTGTTGGTATCAAGAATTTTTATTGATTATCTTTCAATTAGTATCAAGAGCTTTTATTAAAAGTTTTACTATTGGTATCAAGAATTTTTATTGATTAGCTTTTAATTGAAATTTTTATTGATATCAAGAGCATCTTTTAAAGAACATGTTTATTTTAAGTTTATATTTTTATTTGTATTTAAGAACATGTTTATGAAAAGAAGAAATAATTTATTTGGTATCAAGAGCATGTTTATTGCTTTATGCATGTTTATGCATTTTCATGTTTAATATTCATTGCATATCTTATTGTTTATTGCTATGCATGAGTTAAGAAGGAGCTTCTTTGAAGCTTAACTTTAATCCATGCATATATAACTCCATGAGTTTTGTTATCATCAAAACGGGGGAGATTGTTGGCCCAGAGGCCTTTCACTCTAGTTTTGATGATGATTAACTCATATAGTTATAGTTTACTAATAATCTTGTGATATTTAGTTTCAGATATTTAACCAAGATATTAGTAGGAGATTAGCTTCAACAAAGGTGTTTTGAAGCTCTCACATTGTGATTCAAGAGCCTGAGCATCAAGTTCATACCTTGCACTCGTTTGGAGTCAAGCTCGGTGGATCACGCTTGGATCGAGTCGACTTGGAGACGGCGCTCTACAAGAAGACCTCGGTACATTGTTTAGTTTATGTTTTAGATCTATTATTAAAGATTAGATAGTGTGGTATGCTCAAGTTCACAACACACACGTTTCATGTTTTGGTTTTCAGTTTTTGGTTTAACCGATCTTAGTTTTAATGAATAGATAGAAGCAAAACAAGTTTACATGGTTTAATGTATATTAGATTTGTTCTATATACATATATGCTTCAACTATTTAAACAAACTTAGTTTGATAGTCTATTTCATGAGTTTGGAGTTTTGGTATTTTAACAAAACTTATTTTCGGATTTAATGTCCAAAACATTGATATATATATATATATCTTTCATGTATATTGGATTATATCCATATACAACATGCTTAAATGTTGTTTCAATATCATGTTTTTGTATTTGGATGAGTTTTGGACAAAACGGTTTTCCATTTCAAAATCTAAGTTTTGGAAAATACGGATTTTGGTATTCGGCAAAAT
Source organism: Agave tequilana (assembly GCA_038442645.1). Lineage (NCBI taxonomy): Eukaryota > Viridiplantae > Streptophyta > Magnoliopsida > Asparagales > Asparagaceae > Agave > Agave tequilana. Next base: position 20,913 of record JAVJIF010005641.1, read on the forward strand.
TTCTAAGTCACAAAAATAGTTCAAAATGTTTGTAACATGGTTTGATTTTGTTGGCCCAAAGGCCCATCACTCTAGTTTTGATGATGATCAACTCATGTAGTTATAGTACTAATGATCTTGTGTTTATTTAGTCTCAGATTTGTGATCAAGATCTTAGTAGGTGTGTAACTTAAACAAAGGATTTAAAGTTAAGTTTTGGAGCTAGCACGATTTGATTCAAGAGCTTGTGCATCAAGACCACATCAAGTACTCAAGAGGAGTCTAGCTCTTTGGATCGTGTTTAGACCAAGTCAAGAAGATGAGAAGACTTCAAGTGAAGGCCTTCAAGATCAAGACTTGTGTCTAGGTTTGTTTTTATAAGATTTTGTTTTAGATAAAATGTAAAGGTTAGAATAGTTGGTGGATTGCTCAAGTATACTATACACACACACTCTTGGTTTAGATGAGTTTTCATAAAAGAATTTTTATTTTAGAAAAGACTTTTCATTTTGACAAAAATACCGGTTTGATTTTTGGTATTCAAAGTTATATGTTTTAACCAAAATCATATTTAGTGCTTATTGTCAAAAATATAGATAGTTCATCATTTATCTGTAGTGGATCATATCCATACACACCATGCTTTAAAAGTGTTTAAAATATCTTGTTTTTGTATTTGGAGAAGTTTTGGAAAAATAAGTTTTGAAAAAACAAATTTGAAAAAATACAATTTTTGTTTTGAGCCAAATTTTCTAAGTTACAAAAATAGTTCAAATTGTTTGTAACATGTCTTGATTTTACTCAAACATGTTTGTATATCAAATTATAATACTGAAACTATTTTTATAGATTTTTCGTGAATTTATGGGATTTTATTTTAGATTAAAAACCAAGTTTTTTAGTCCCTTAATTTTTTCTGCCAGGCTCTGGCGGTCGACCGAACCAGGAGCCGGTCGACCGGAACGGTCGACCGACGTGCACAGACGTGCACAGGATGGGCCGGTCGACCGCACGTCGACCGCCAGAGAGTAGCTGCTCTCTGGAAACGGTCCCGGTCGACCGGCAGAGAGCGCAACTCTCTGTATCCTTGCCACGGTCGACCGGCCGGTCGACCGCTGGCTCAACGGTCAGAAATCTGACCGTTGGCCGGTCGACCGGGCAGTCGACCGACTGGCCACCCTGGCTCCCAACGACTAGTTTTTGGAGCCCTATAAATTGGGGCATTTGGGCGCTGTTTTAGCTAAGATTTTGAGAATAGTTTTTGGCTAGTTTTACATACCCATTTCAGTGGTTATATCCACATGTTTTTAGAGCTTCATTTCCAAATCAAAGAGTGTTTATCAAAAGTGTTTTAAAAGTGATTTTCTTGAGTTTTCCTCCACCATTTCAATCCTAATTTTCTCACACAAACACTTGAGCTATCCATTGCTATATCTACCTATAGGGATATTTGTTGTGAGAGGATTTTAGGTGATCAAAGTGTTGTGATCACCAAAGTCCTACTTTGTACTTTGAGGAGGCGGACTTGCGGGTTCGCGGTGTTTCGGGTTCGCGTGTGAACTCTTTGTTTGAGGTGCGGCCTCGGCGAGCTAGAGGGCTTGCGGTGTGTTCTTCCAGGAACGAGTGAAGGGACTAGAGAGTTCAAAGAGCTTGTAGGTGTTGCGGCACCAAGTGATCCGGTGGGATCGATTTTAGTGGAAATCCTTCATAGTGTTGAAGGCAGGGACGTAGAGCAAGTGTGCTCGAACCTCGAAACAAATCTCCCGTGTTTGCCTTTACTCTCTCTCTATCTCTTACTTGTCTTTATATCTTGCATGCTAATATTGTCTTTATCTTTATATGCTTGATATATTGTGTGCTTAGATTGTTATATGCTTGGGGATTGTTTGCTAACACTTGTATTCAACCAAGAGAGCCAACGCGGCACCTCAACTCTTATTTAGAGGAATCTTGAGGAGTTAGTCCAGAGCCCTTCACGGGGAATCCGGCTACACTCTTGTGTTATACGTGGTGTTTAGTTTAAGAAGTTTTAGTTTGCATCATATAAGTTTTAATTCCGCATTAATTGTCCATTAGATTAGCTCATCACCTATTCACCCCCCTCTAGGTGATTACAGATTTTACTCAATTATGTTTGTATATCAAAGTATTATACTTAAACTATTTTTGTAGATTTTTAGAGATTTTATGGGATTTTATTAAAGCCAAAAAGACCAGTTTTCAAATCCTATAACCAGCTCTGCGAGGCCCGGGCGGTCGACCGGGACGGTCGACCGGACCAGTGGTCGGTCGACCGGATCGGTCGACCGACGTGCACAAGGACGTGCACGCAGGCCAGCTTGTTTGGCCGGTCGACCAAGCGATCGACCGACTGAAGTCAACCCACTCTCGCGTTGGCCCGGTCGACCGGGCGGTCGACCGGCCAGAGAGCCGTTGCTCTCTGGTTCTGGGCGCGGTCGACCGGGCGGTCGACCGGCAGGCTCAACGGTCGAATTTTTGACCGTTGGCCGGTCGAGCGGCCAGTCGACCGGAAGGCCATTCTGGGCCTTATCAGCTGCCAACGGGCAGATTTTGTTTGGGCCTTTATATACCCCATCTCCTGGCTGTTTTTGTGAAGGATTTTTAGAGAGAAAAATTTACATCAACTCAAGTGTTTTATTACAAGTTTCAAAAGAGTTTTAGAGCTTTAAAGATTTGATCTTTATTTTGTTTTAAAAGTTGGAAAATTCAAGAAAAGAAAAGTCTTTGGGAATTGGTTTGATCTTCATTTTCAATTCTATCTAGAGTTTTTCCCTAGAGTTTTTCTTTGAGTTTTTGATTTTCAAACTCTTTGTTTTCCTCACTTGAGCTATCTTGCTATCCTATCTATAGGATCTTTATCTTTGTGGAAAAATTGGTTTGTGGTTGAGATAGATCACCAAGTTGTAAACTTCCTTCATTGTGATATCCCTCTAGTGAGAGGAGATTGATTTGGTATCCCTCTATTGTGAGGTGATTATGTAAGTTGTGGTTGGTTCCCTCTAGTGAGAGGTGGAGATTGTGTTTAGCTCCCTCTAGTGAGAGGTGGAGTTTGTGTTGGAATCCCTCAAGTGTGATGTGATTGATTTGTATTGACTAAGTGCCTACCCCTCTTGTGTGAGGTAGTTTTTGTGTTGGTTGTGCCTTGCCTCTGTGAGAGGTTGTATTCGGTTGGGAGAGGAGTTGTGTACTCCCTGTTATTGTATTGCCCCAAATTCTCAGTAGAGGTTCCCTGTGTGGGAGTTCTGTGTGGGCAAGTTAGTAGAAATCCTTCTGTGTGAAGGCGGGGACATAGAGCTGTATGCTCGAACCTCAAAAGATCCGTGTGTTAGCGTTTGATTCACTTTCTCTAACTCTCTCTTTTATATTGTGCCTTGCATCATTTCATATTGCTCATTCATATATTATATGCTTGGCTTGTTTGTGTGTGCCTCACTTGTGTTCAACCACGAGAGCTTCATATAGCACCTCAACTCTTATTCAGAGGAATCAAGAGGAGTTAGTCCAGAGCCCTTCACCGGGAATTCAGCTACACTCGTTGGTTATATTAAGTGTGTTGCTATTTAGTTTTTAATTTCCGCTTTATTGTTCATAGATTAGTCGTACACCTATTCACCCCCCCTCTAGGTGTACTTTCACCACCTTCATCGGGTAACTGAATGCAAGATGGAAGAGAGGTCCTAATAGGATAGAACCTATCTTGCAGTGATGGTGGTTGTGCCATGTGTGAATCAGGTTTTTGTTCGGTGGTGAACTGGTCCTAGTTAGTCTAGATGTGAATGGGTCTCTCGACCAAGCTGACATGCACAGTTAACAAACAAGTTCACCCAACCAATCAAGAAAGATGAAAAAAAATCAAAAATCCTAATCTAGGGTAAGCCTAGACCTAGACGACTCCTAACTTTAGACTGTCTTTAGGAGGTATATTGCCGACCTTAACCACAAGTTAGTCGGCCAGGTAGGTGGCAAGATCGGTGGGAGGTTATCCGTCAAAGACGTTTCTTAATTAAGTAACCACCAATCTTCGACCTTTCGACCCTTAATCCCCTTCCTAGGAACTGATTTGGCGAGAGTTAATTTCGAACAACTTCCACCTTTAGCAAATCTCCTAATGAGTCTAAGTTAACCTAAGGCCAACATCTAGTCAATTTTTATTTTAGGGTTAGGGTTGTGAGTGGATAGAGATGATTTGCGGGCCAAGGAAGGGTAATGAAATCCCCACCTTATGTTATTTATGGGTTATGCCCTTAAAGTGATTTAGTGCACGTGTAAAGTAATAGACAAGTATTCACTCAAAAGCAGTAAATCAGCCAAGGGTGCTTCCTAATCTATATGCAATGCGAACGTACCTTGTCGCCAGCACTCTTCAATAGAAATTAAGAAAATTTAAATAGACACGTGTCTATGATGCAAGAGACTAAATTTTTTTAATTAATCAACTAATAGGTTACTGTTAATTAGTTAGCAGTATGCAGAGTGATCACAGAGAAAAATTATCAAAGCAGTAAATAGAACTTTGCAATTTGCATCAACCTGCAAAAATTCAGTCCGTAGTTCACTACTATAGCCACGGCAACGCGGCTATTGCCGCGTTTGCTTGGCTAGATAGTAGGCTCTATTGCTCTGCCTTCTAGGGCAGTGGCACAGAGTTACTATATGTCCTTAGCTGCAGTTATAGATCCTACTCTCTGATCCTATAAATAGTAAGAAAAAGAAGATTAGTTTTTTTGAGAATATCGTACCATTCCCTCCCCGACAACGGCGCCAAAATTTTGATTAAAATGGGAAAATAGTAAGAAAAGAGTTTAAAAAATTTTAATCTCGTTTCAAAGTAACTGTGTAGCAAGGGCTAGACGGGTCGATCCACAGGGAAGAATGTGATGGAAGCTTTTCGGAGCGATCTTCTCTATACTTGGCTTGTAAAGAAAAGAGATATTATTTGTGAGAATTAGATTTAATCAAGCAAAAGAGGTATAGTTTACCAATCATCTACCACAACCCAAAGTACTAGTCTCAAAGAATGAACATCATATTGAATGAAGAAGTATCCATCCTAGGTTATTGATTGAGAATCAAGTAAGGTGAATAATAATGTTGGAGCCCTATTTAGTGTGCACTAATAAAATTAAACTATAGTTCATCCTAATTTCAAAGTATAGCATAAGAGAAGTTTTTACTTAAAATTATGCCATCAAAGTATTTAAGTATGAACTATGAGTAATCATTTAAAAGTGCAACCTGAATTAAGTAAACCTAATTATCGATTCATCTTCAAGAACACCATTTTAATTCTAGGGTTTCTAGATGTTAATTAGTCCATCTTTTAAACTAAACTAGGGTTGATCGAGAGATTAGCAAACTATAGGTTTAATTAGTTATTCATTTTTTTATTTTAATTTTTATTTCGAATAAGAAAGGTTACATGGAAATTAAAAGAAATAGAAATAAATAATCTAATAGGAAATCTAAATTGGATTGCAAAGAATAAAAAGAATGAAGAACCTTTTTATTGAATGTCACCGGCCAATTACAAACTCTCCTTCTACGAAATCTTCTTCTTCAAATAACAAAAACGAAAATACAAGAAATTTCGGAAAGAAGAAAAGGTCTAAAAGAAAAACCCTAAGCTTCAGCTCTCTGGATCCCCTTCTCTGTTGCTCTGCAGGGGTATTTATAGGAGATATAAGACGTAGAGTCTAGTACGACTCTCCCACGAAACCGCGCTGCCAGATTCCTCCTAACGGCCGCGGAAACACAGCTATAGCCGCGTTTCCGCGTCAATAGCGTGGCCAATGGCCACGTGTTTTCTTGTGTGGTCTCCTCTGGTCCGTTCATCTGGGCGTCTCCTTCTGGATTCTTCATTCAAACCTTCTATCTTGAGAACTCGGGATAACTTGGGAAGCAAGTTATCACAAATCTGAAGGATTTGTTCCTTTAGCTTTAAGCTTTTCTCCCCTTTATCTTTATCCTTGTATTGCAAGCAACCAGGTTTAAGTAGAAGTCCATCTTTGTTTAAGGATAAGGATCCATCTTATCCTTCTCCTCTTTAGCAATTAGGAGTTCTATTTTATCCTTCCACTTCCTCCCTTAGATTTTAAATTAATTATTTAAAATTCAAGTTTAGATTAGGTTAGATAAGATAGAAACTTCTAAATTACTACAATTAATTATGCAAGTGGGCTTGTGGGATTCTTGGGCTTTTGGGCTTCACTTGTATTTTATTTCTTTATTTTTTTAATTACTCAAGGCCTGCACAATATTAAACAATAAAACATTAGTAGCAGTGCTTAATAAAGAATAAATAGGGAAATATGATGGTAAATGTGATGATAAATTTGCACTTTCTACTACCTATCAGGGTATATTTCATGAGATATACATGATTTGATTTCATATTTGAAGGATCTTTAGCTAGTTTTTAAAAAAAAAATTACTTTCACTAGTTATTCATTCTTCATTTGGTAGTATTTTTAATTTACAATTAATTTCAAATCTTATTTTGAAAACTTCTACCCTTGAAGGGTGGATGGTTGGGTGTCCATGCCTTGTGTGCATTAATGAAAATCCTTTTAATATGTGCATGAATAGGGCGGATACTTATGAGTTATACTCACGAACTTCATGAAAATCTATTTTTGTATACTCATATATGTTTTCTTATACATGTATGCTTCATATTTCAAATAATATCAATTTCAATTGGTATTTTCTTTTTCATGCATATATATGATTTGATTGTGCTTGCTTTACAATGTCATTACATGTTTAAAGCACAAATTATGTTTATGCTAAGCATGACTAATTTTTAAATGTTAATTAGTATCTTAATGAGCTTATGCCTTATTTTCCATTTGATATTTCAATTGATATCAAAATATACATCATATTTTACCTTTTAATTGGTATCAAAAATTTACAATGTTTTACTTTCACTGGTGCTTGAAATTTTTGCTTATTTACAAATGGTATCTCAAAATTTGTTTTGTTAACTTAAGAGATTTAAAATTTGTTTTTAAGATGATTTCAATTTGTTTTAAAGTGATTTCAATTTCAAAATTTTTTTTGATATGAATTGCCTATATGCAAGGGGAGCTTAACATCTCTTCTATATATAGGTTCATGTTGAGTGTATCTTATATTGAGAAGCTTGACACATCTTTTTTATGTGGTACACATGTGTAGGGGGAGCTTAACATCTCTACTTATGCTTTGTATATTATGCTTTATGTGAGATAGGATTTTGTCATCCCTTCTTCATGTAATGCATGTATGCAGGGGAGCTAACTTACCGTCTTCCTCTTCATGAATGTATATCGCATACATATCTTTATTATTGATTTGTTTTTCACCCCTTTGTTGATGATTGACAAAAAGGGAGAGAATGATTTTTGAGTTTATATATGCATATTTAAAAATTGAGTTTATGCATATATTGAGCTTATGCATGTTTTATATTTTATGTTTATACAAAAAGGGGGAGAAGGATTTTGAAAGTTTATACAAAAAGGGGAGAATGTTTTTTAGGGAGAAGAATTTTTGATTTATGCATGTTTCTCTCACCTTGTTTATGCATATATATTTGTTTAGTTTTATGCACTTCATTGAATATCTATTTGTTAATTGTTATGCATGAGTTAAGGGGGAGCTTCTATGAAGCTTAAATTTAATCCATGCATATATAACTCCATGAGTTTGTCATCATCAAAAAGGGGGAGATTATTGGCCCGAAGGCCCATCACTCTAGTTTTGATGATGATTAACTCATATAGTTATAGTACTAAAGATTTTGTCTTTAACTAGTATCAGATATTTGATCAAGATCTTAGTTGGTGTTTAGCTTCAATAAAGGATTTAAAGTCAAAGCTTTGAAGCTAGCACATGTTGATTCAAGAGCTTGCGCATCAAGATTACATCAAGTACTCAAGAGGAGTCTACCTCATTGGATCAAGATTTGGACCAAGTCAAGAAGGAGAAGAAGACCTTCAAGAGAAGATTTCCAAGAAGACTTGTGTCATGTTTGTAAGTGTCAAGATTTTATTTTTAGATAAAATGTAAAGGATAGATTAGTTGGTGGATTGCTAAAGTTCATATACACTCACACATAAGATTTATATGTGTTTTCATAAAAGAGATTTCGTTTTGAAAAATACCGGTTTGATTTTTAAGCTTCAAAATATACATGTGTTTTATCAATACTTATTTTAGAGCTTATTGTCAAAAATATAGATATTTCATCTTATATGTGTAGTTGATCATATCCATACGCACTAAACTTCAAAAGTGTTTAGAATATCTTATTTTTGTATTTGGAAAAGTTTTGAAAAAATTGTTTTTGAAAAATACAGGTTTTTGTTTAAGGCAAAACTTCTATTTTACAAAAATAGTTCAAAATGTTTGTAGTATGTTTTAATTTTTAATCAAACATGTTAGTATATCAAAGTATATCAATAAAATTATTTTTGTAGAATTTATGAGAATTTATGGGATTTTATTGAAGATAAGAAGACCAAATTTTTAATCCTTAAAAACCTGTGTTCTGGCCTTCTGCCGGTCGACCGCTCGGTCGACCGAGCCAGAGGTCAGTCGACCGGGCGGTCGATCGATGTGCATAAACATGCACAGCCCTGTTAGGCTGGAGGGCCGGTTGACCGACCTGGTCGGCCGCCAGAGAGTTTTGCTCTCTGGATCTGCCCCGGTCCACCGGGCGGTCGATCGGCAGAGAGCTTCTGCTCTCTGTATCCAGGTCTCGGTCGACTGGCCAGTCAACCGATGGCACAATGGTCAGAAATCTGACTGTTGGCCGGTCGACTGGGCGGTCGACCGACAGCAGGGAATCCTGCTGAGTTGGCCTCCAACGGCCATATTTTGGGAGCCTATAAATTGGGGTTCCCTTGGACTGTTTTAAACAAGATTTTTGGAGGGGTTTTAAGCTAGTTTTTCCTACCTTACTAAGTGTTTATCTCCACATGTTTTAGAGCTAAAACTTTCATATCAAAAGGAGATTTTATCAAGAGAGTTTTCAAAAGAGAATTCTTGAGTTTTTCACCACCAAATCAATCTTAGTTTTCTCACACACACTTGAGCTATCCATTGCTATATCAATTCTCTAGGGAACTTTGTTGTGAGAGTGTTTTTGGGTGATCAACGTGTTGAGATCGCCAAAGTGTTTCATCTTTGTATTTGGCGAGGCGAACTTGCGGGTTCGTGTTGTTTCGAGTTCTTGTGGGAGCTTGGTGTAGAGGTGCGGCCTCAGCAAGCTGGTGTGCTTGCGTGTGCAGTTCTTGCGGGAACAAGAGAGGGACTAATGAGCCCAAGGAGTTCTAGTGTGAACTCGTTGCAGGTGTTGCGGCACCAAGTGATCTGGTGGGATCGATTCTAGTGGAAATCCTTCATAGTGTTGAAGGCGGTGACGTAGAGCAAGGGGGCTCGAACCTCCAAACAAATCTCCCGTGTTTGCGATTGCTCTCTCTATCTTTCACTTATGTTTATATCTTGCATGCTTACATTGCTTATACCTTTATATGCTTGATATATCTTGTGCTACATTGATTCATGCTTGGGATTGTTTGCTCACACTTGTATTCAACGAAGAGAGCCATAGCGACACCTCAACTCTTATGTAGAGGAATCTTGAGGAGATAGTTCAGAGCCATTCACTGGGAATTCAGCTACATTCTTATGTTATACTTGGTGTGTTAGCTTAATAGTTTTTAGTTTGAATAAATAGTTTTAATTCTGCATTAATTCATCATTAGATTAGCTAGTCACCTATTCACCCCCTAGGTGATTTCAAAATTTGAGAGAGAGGTTGAAGAAAATGAAAGTAGAAAAAATTAACGGTAAGGCAGAGAGAGAAATGAGAGAGAGCTTTTGATGCAGGGTGAATTTTGAAACATTTTATCATCATCATATTGTGGAAGTTGCCTTTTTTCTCGGGGAAACAAACTGACATGAAAATGGCTACTGTGAGGGGGTATACTAGACATTTAACCCATGACCAAAGCCCACATGCATACAAAATACAGTATCAAGGAGGAGAGTGGACAAAGAATGGTATTTTTGGGTTTTTGATAAGCAATAAAGGCCCAGAGGGTTTTTCGAATAGGGAACTTATTATTGAGTGGTTGTGGTGGACAAAATTCTGTCACAAGTAATTGGATGCCCATGATCGAACCTGTCAGAGCACACAGAAAAAGAACACGTCTTTTAGGTTAGGAGCATTAGCGTGATGTCGGTTTAAAACCCTCAAGTGTGAGAATCAGTAGGTGGTAGGGATTGAGAACTGGGCAGGAAAAACTGCCGGTGTATTGTGGTGGTGGACTGGCAGAGAGAAACTTCCAGTGTGGTATGGTATATGCTCTGAGAATTAGGGAAGCGATCTCATTCTCTAACGAGAAGGGGATTATTTATACCACACAAAGGTGATGGAGTAGATATGGATAGACACATATCTTTGACTACCTGGTTTGAGTCTGCTGATCCTCGTAACTGCTGGAGGAGAATCTCGGTAGTTGGAATTGATACGCTGGAGGGCTATGCATTGTTATCCCCAACCGCTTGAAGAGCTTGTGGGTTGTTATAGAGCCTGGACAAGTAAGGAGATAAGGGTGCTTAACTTCCTTCATGATCTGTTAGATTCGTCTTGATCTACTCCTGGATGTAGTGAGTTGCTGCCATGTTGTGCACTCTTAGATTGGGATCAGAGCGCCTTCGAGAGGCGGTATAGTCTCAGAGTTGAGGATGACAGATATCATTGAATAGGAGGTGGCGGAGACTTCGAAATAGGTTCAGGGAGCAAGTTTGTGTTCCTGTTACTAGACACGTCTCGTGATCCTAACAGGGGTCAAATTTTAATCACTACAGATGCCCTTACGCTTTCTCACTTGTCGGTGTATGCAGACGGGAAGTGGAAAAGCAGAGTCAATTGAAAGAAGTCTTTTTTATCTTTATCTTTAAAGCTCCATATAGATAATCATCTGGAATATCACTATGCATTTATAGTGAATCTTTAGGTTTGACGGGGAGTCTAGGCCTCTAATCGCCAGTTGTCGTTTAGTCATAACAGAAGTCAATTTGAATGCTCGCGCTATTATGACCGCCGATTCAATTTCCAGTGTCATAAAGATATAGTGGTGACAGTTAGTTTCTCATCTCTTTGATTAGCTATCTTCTCAGATTATGGGCTTACTTTTCAGGAACTCGCGTGTTTTTAAGGCTCATATTAATGGCGATGAACTCTTGATTCGCCTATAAATTTGGGAAAAGAGGTCATCTCCAATTTCTCAAAGCTTCTCCATTATCCACCAATAACTGCCTTCATTACAGCTTCCCCCTTGGGTGGTCTGCCATGCTTTCTCTCTCTTCCCAAATGGAGGGAGGAAAAGGAGAGGAGACAGGAGTAGAACGAAAGGTAGACTCTTGCTCTCCAGGAGTCTGGCCGATGACAGGGTGGCGCTATCGGGGGTAACAGGTGGGATTCTTGCTTCAATTTAGTTGGGTGATTTGACTTTCAGTTCACTCAATTTTGGGCAAGCAAGTTTCGACATTGAGGCTTGGAACCTTTTCTCTATGGCGTGCATGAAAAAAAGAAGGAGAAGGAGCTCATCGGCTAGATGCACCAATGAATCACTCCTCTTCGTGGAGTTTGGAAGCCTTAGAACATCTCGGAGGAGATGTGATACAATAACTTTCTTACGTTTATTACAGGCTTCAGTCTAGTCGAATGTTGTTGCCTCGTTCTCTGAGGGCTCCATGAGAGTCCACCTCATCTTTCTTACAAATGCGAGGAGGATGGTGGCGTCAATTTGACTGCCTTGGAGTTATGAGGAGCAGAAATAAGAAGGTGTTCAAGGTTGAAATATCTCTTTCCACCCTTATCTTACCTTACGTAGCCTTTTGGTCTTCTCTTCACTGATGTCGGGATCCTCAAAGGGGTATGATTACTTCCGATAGATGCTCCCCTATAGATGCATCCTTGAAGTTCAGAGGTGAGATAGGACCGATAGAGGTGGAAGAATCGAAGTGTCTGGACTCAAATCTTTTGTATTTCTTTATAAAAAATGTGTACACAGAGATGTAAAGAATATCTTATATTATATTCGTCAGATGTAACACAATAAATATAATGAATATATCGAATAAAAAGTTTGTTTTTACGATAAAGTTTTGAAACTTTCATGATCATGTCTCTTCAAAGTATTGATCTCTATCCATGGTAGGGTCAGTTGGGAACGGAGTGTCTTGGTAAGTTTGTGTTTTTGTTTTCGGTGTGGCTGATCTCATCAGTTACATCTACAAACTTCAGAACTCAAGTGGGGGTGATCCTAGCAGCAGAGTTGGGTTTGTAATCGTCTCTGAGTGTGGGTAAGATACATCAATGGAGCAGCGAACTGAGCAGGACTCTGAGTGGGGTGAGACCCATCAGTAAAGTGGGTCGCAGTCATCTCCGAGTGGGCGTAAGATCCATCAGCAGAGCGGTGGACTCTGAACTCCGAGTGGGGTGAAACCCATCAATGAAGTGGGTTCATAGTCATCTCAGAGTGGGGATAAGACCCATCAGTGGAGCAACGAACTCTGAAGGACTCTGAGTGAGGGTGAGACCCATCAGAAGAGTGGGTCCATAGTTATCTCCGAGTGGGGTAAGACCCATTAGTGAAGTGACAGACTCTGCAGAACTCTGAGTGTGAGACCCATCAATAGAGTGGATTTACAGTGTTTTCGAGTGCGGGTAAGACTCATCAGCGGAGTGGTGGACTCTGGACTCTAAGTGGGGTGAGACTCATCAGTGAAATGGGTTCACAGTCATCTTCGAGTGGGGGTAAGACCCATCAGGGAAGTAGTGAACTCTTCAGGACTTTAGGTGGGGGTAAGACCCATCAACAAAGTGGGTTCGTTCATAGTCATCTCTGACTGGGGGTAAGACCCATCAATGGAGTGACGGACTCTGAACTTCTATTGGGGGTAAGACCCATTAGATATATGGGTTCGCAATCATCTCTGAGCAGGAGTATGACCCATCTGCGGAGCAACGAACTCTACAGGACTCTAAGTGGGGGTGATACCCATCAGTAGAGTTAGTCTGCAGTCATTTTCTAGTGGGGGATAAGACCCATCAGTGGAGCGACAGACTCTGCAGGAGTCTGATTGGGGGTGAGACCCATTAGCAGAGTGGGTCTACAGTCGTCTCTGAGTGGGGATAAGACCCATCAGCGGACCAGTGAACTATGGACTCTTAGTGGGGTTAGACCCATTAGCGGAGTGGGTTCGTTGTTGTCTCCGATTGACAATATGACCCATTGATTAATCATCAAATATGCATATTGATTAGTCTACAGTTCTGCATTATTATATCACATTTTCCTACTGATTTATGAATAAAATGTTGGTCTAAACTGTGTTTTGGTCTCTCTTACAGATAATCAAGACAAGGAGGGCAAAAGGGTAATAAGAGCTTAATTAAATCCATTTTCAGGTAATTAAATGCGCATTTCTTGGAGGCCAAGCAAGGGATCTTTTAGAAAAAACAATGAACCTAGACCCTTGCGCACGTCAGGCGAATATCCGGATGAAAATACCCGAATCTGAGCATATCTGGAAGGTCCCCGAAGCGCCGCGAACCCCCACACCAAAATCAGGGACCTAGGTCCCTAGTATTGTCATGAAAATACGGCAATAGCCACGTTTCCGTGGCAATGTGGTGGGCCCACGCGTTGATTTTCGACGCGTGGCCTCGTCTCGTCTTCTGAAACCTCCTTTTGCCTATAAATATGGCAGGGTTTGGCCGAAACAGAACCAGATGGAGAATTAGGCTAGGTTTTCTATCTCTTAGTGTAGTGTAGTGTAGATGTTCTTCTTTCTTTTGTATTTTTATTTTCTTTTAGATTCATGTATTAGGGCAGAGAGATTCAGAGAGAGAAAGAGAGAGATTGATGTAATAGATGGTGACAATCTATGTAAAGGTGTCTCCTTTCTTCTCCATTGTAATCTTCTCCATCTTCTACATGATACTTAGCTAACTTTTCTTCTCATGGCAATCTAACTACTAACCACTAACATCTAACCACTTACTTGATAATCCACATGAATCTAATAGCCTCTATAAGGCCTTGCTCTTGCAAGAGCCATTGATGGCTCATGATGATGGATTCTAACATTCTAACATTTCTAACATCTAACCCACTAACTTTCTAACTTGCAATGTCTTCTTTATTTCATGCTCACCTTTAATTAGTTTTGATGATCTAATAGTAGCATACAACTTGTTGTGTGGTATGAATTTGTTGTTTGAATGTAGAAGAATAAGCTTATGAGCCAAGCTTTGTATAGTGTCTTGAAGCCAAGGATTAGTGATGGCCAAGGATCCATGTGAGGCAACTATCACTAAGAGGTTAGCATGGTTAGTGGAGCAATTAGTAGTTAGTAGCCATGAGTTTTCTTTTATAGTTCTCCTCTTTCTTTTTATCTTGTTTTAAAAATCGATTTTCAAACTCTTTTATCATTTTTCTAAAACCTCTTCTTATTTCATTTTCTTTTATCTCTCATTTCTACTTTCTTGTTTTCTTCCATAAGTTCCACAACCGCTTCTCTTTTATTTTCACATCGTCGTTTTTATCGTCTCCTTCTCCTATCACTTCTGCATTTCTTTTCTTTATCTTTTTCTCATTTTTAAACAAAGAAGAAACTATTAACATAACACGTGAACGGACTGTTAATGCTTCTATCACCTCCCGTCCCTGTGGATTCGACCCGTTGAGCCAATGCTATAACGGAAGTATTGAGGGAACATTAGCACTCACAAGCTTTTAATTGATTTCACAAAACACACATTTTTGAGTGTTGATTTCACAAAACATAGAGTTTTTTAAATTTTCTTTCTTTTTCACTTCTTTTAGGATATTCTTAAAATTTCCCTTTTGTATAGGATTTTTCACTTTCTTTAAAAATTTTTTGAATTAAGAGACAAAATTTAATCTATTTTTAAGAAAATTAAGATGATCTTAGAAATTAAGGAAGTCTTAATTATGACATCTTACAACTAGTCAAAATAATAGATCTTGTTTAAAATTATAGGCTAAGTAAGATAAATTGGAGAGATAATTTTATCTTGAATTTTTTGCCTCAGATAGTATCCACTTCACACTTACATATTTTTGGGATGGAAAAAAAGACCTAAAATGTCATAAAGAAAATAAATAAAAATAAAAAATACATATATTATAAAAAAATCACTTATTAAGCTGGATAACTATGCCTCAATAAGCATGATTATTCATGCCTAAAGGTGGTTGATTGGTCACTAATATTGCACATTTAATATCATATTCTCCTACTTATTATAGAATAAACTCTGCATTTTCCTAATTAAATGTTTAATTTATTTGCAGGCCCATTCCTAAAGGAGAGTGAAGAGAAATGAGTCCAAAAGCCCACCAAATCCTGACTTAATTCAGAATAAATTCGAAATCAAGGAGTCAGGGCTAAATCTTGGCATATCAGAGAGGTTGAAAACTGGTTGAGAAGAATCCTCCCTGAATCGATCGGTTGAAGCCAAGGATCAAAGGCCATTTCGTCAAAATCCCGGACATAAACTGTAAATCCAGATAAAGATAATTACAAATCAAGAAACCGGAGAGCACCACCAACAAGGTGTGGCCAACTGGCCACACCCTGGCCGCAGAAACGCGGCCAAAGCCGCGTTTCCGCGGCTCTGTTGGAGAGTTAGGGGGAGCGTTTGCTCCCGCTATCTTCATATGATCCTGTAGGTTGGGTTTTGCCTATAAATACTGGAATTTTCAGAGCCTCCAGAGGACGACCATGCAGAGATAGGATTTAGTCCAGTTTTTCATTTTTTAGTGTAGGTTTTTGTTTTTCTTTTCATGTAATTTTTAGTTTTCATTTATGTAATTCAGAGGAGATCAAACTTTCATAGGAGAACGAGAACGAAGCTTGTGCTGAGAGTGACACCGGTGTAAGGTTTCTTTCTTTTCTTTTATTGTTATGAAATCGAATCTGTATTTTCGTTTTGTATGTACTTCGTTTTAGTGTTCTTCTTCTTCTTCTTTTCTACTTCACTCATTCTTGTACCAATTGCTATCCAAGTGAGTCTTATAGCATCGAAAGAGCCCTGCCTTTGCGAGTGCCACCGATAGCTCATGACGATGGATTTGAGTCTCTCTGTATCATTTCATGCTTGTTTTGTCTTGATGATATAATATGGAAGAGACAATAATCAACTCTTATGGGCTATGCGCTGATTGCCTCCACTTCAAGGTAACATCGTCGCCAAAGATTCAAGATAAGCTTTTGGTCAAAAGGAGGTAAGTAATTATTTTTAGTTTTTCTTTCTTTTCTTGTAATTTTTAGTTTAGATCACCAACATCACATCTTTCAAATCTTTTTCACTCTTTTTCAATTTATTTGTACATAGTCATTTTCCATTTTTATCCACCTCCTCATTCTACCACTTTCTTCCACACTTAACTTTAACCTAACTCTTTTTCATTTTCATTTCTTAAAACAAACAAGAACCTTCATTTTTCTTCACAAAGATTTCAATACAAATCTTGAACGCTTCTATCGCTAACCCTCCTTGTGGATTACGACCCGCATAGCCACTTGCTATCGCGGTAGAATTGAGCACTTACACATCTCTATTTTAAAGTTCTGAAATACTGTATTTTGTGCAGGTTCAAGCTCAATCAATTTTTGGCGCCGTTGCCGGGGAGGGTAACGGTTTTTATTGAATTTTTAGAACTAAAACGAATTTTTCTTCTCTGTTGTAGGTTATAGGGCAGGAAAAGCAGGAAAAAAAGATTGCAGTAACATATAAGTGGTCTTCGGCCTCTGTTCCAGAAAACAGAGATCAAGTACCCTCTGAATTGCCGCGTTTGCTCGGCTCTAGCCGCGTTTTCGCTGCAAGGAAGAGTTCACTACTGACTGACTTTTTGCAGGGCTGCTTGCTTTGTAAAATTAGAGTTTATGCAAACTTTATTTCTTGTATGACATCACCAGGAGCCTGCTAATAAACCAACAGTAAAATACTTGTTGAAAAGTTTGAAAAATTGATTAGACGTTTGCATTTTAGGCACGTGTCTTTTCAATTCATTTACTTTACTGTTGAAGAGTGCTGGAGCAAGGTACGTTCGCATTGCATTTAGAATAGGACTCATCTCTTGGTTGACTTACATCGCTTTGAGTGAATCTTGTTTGCATATCTTGTACACTTGCCCAAACTGATCTTAAGGGCACCACCCCATAACAAGATAAGGTGGGGATTTAATCACCCTTCCTTGGCCCAAAAATCAGATTCCAAGCACTCACTAACCCGAGCCTAACTAAAAATGAGTAGACGTTGGCCCTAGGGACATCTCGGACTCAATTAGGAGATTATCCTAAGGGGGAAAGGTGTTAGAATTTGACTCCTATCAAATCAGTGTCTAGGAAAGGGATTAAGGGCCAAAAGCCCGAAGGTTGGTGGTTATTTAATTAAGGAATGTCTTTGACGGATAACCTCCCACCAATCTTGCCCTGACCTGGCTGATTAGCTTGTGGTCAAAGTCTGCATTATACCTCCCGTGGACAGTCTAACGAGTTAGGAGTCGTCTAGGTCATAGGTCTACCCTAACTTAGTTTAGAATTTTTTTCTTTTTATTTGTTTGCTTATTTGTTTGTTTTTTTTTCTTTGTTTGTATTCTATTGTGTGATATGGCTTATAATAATCAATTTTTCCAATTTTAATAGTAATCTATATTACACACCGACCTCTTTTTTGGATATTACCAACCCGGCATATCATAACTTTAACCAACCAAGTGTGCCAAATTGGTCTTATCCGAATCAATATAATCCATGCCCCCAATCTTATAACCATAATTTTCAAAATAATTTCATCTCTTCACAGAGTCAGTGGGGATTCACCTCCCCCGAGTCTAATTTTCAACCAACTTGTCCTCCTTATCCACCTAGTCCACAATATTTCTAAGATTCGTACTCAGTTCCACTAGTCCAAAATAGAAAACCATCAATTTTGGAAATGAGTATGCGTGAGTCCAAAGAAAAATCACAAAATCTGATGGACTCACAATTTCACCACCAATTCCAAGACAGCACTTCATCTTTTAATAAAACGATGAACCAATCAACTATGAAAAGATGCTTGAAGCCATGACTCAGGCTCAAAACGCTCGTTATCGTGACATAGATATGATGGTCCAATCTCTACGTTCCCACCGTTTGACCAGTTCTGATGTCACTAACCATTCTGTTAGAGCCGAAGAGTCATGTTATTTTGGAAATCAAGGTTCCATTTCAGAACAATCATTTGAACTTGCCCAAACTCCAAATTTTGAAAATGATATTGACAGTTTGGCAAGTTATTCCTTTCCTGAAATAGAACTTGAGAATGAATATGATCCTGAACATCAACTTAGTGATTCAATTCTACTTCCTGATTCAATAATTACTTCGGTGTCTTCACCTGATTTCAATCTTTTTCCCGAGTCAACATTGGATCCTGTGCCAATTCATCATGAAATTGAATCACCCATCTTTGATGATCATATTGAACTTGACCAATTTTACACTTTTGAAAGTCCTATTGATAAATTGGCAAGTTCTCATTTTTATGACATTGAACTCAACGAGAAATATGACCTAGATTCTCAAATCTTTGATCCAGTTTGAATTCCCGAATCAATATTGACTCCTGTTTTGTTACCCGACTTGAGTAATATTTTAGAGTCAGTTTTGATTCCCACAACTATCATTCTTGAACTTGAATCACCAATATTAAGTCACATTCCATTGTTGGAAAATAAATGTGGACTTGAGTTTCAAGTTCTTGACTTGGACCCACTTTCTGAGCCAAACTCGACTCCTGAACCTTTACTTGATTTAAGTCACTTTCCTGAGTCGGTATTAGTTCCAGTACTTCCTGAGTCCAAGTCAATCATTCTATCTCTTCACACTCCATTTTGGGACAAGGCGGTTGACAAATTTGACTCCAAAATTAATTATGGAATTTGAAAATTAGATGGGGTTAAATTCTTAATAAAAATCCTTCATGGATACATCATTTTAATGGGTTATATTAGAGAGATTTTTGGTGGGTTCCTCCGAACTCCATGCAAAGTTGATTGGGCCGCATTTCATGGACCAATCAGACCACCACCGGAACCACCAACTTAAGGTAGTATTTTCCTTCCCTGTCTTCTTTTTCATGCATCTATGCATTAATTCATACATTGAGGACAATGCATGAGATAGGTGTGGGGGAGGGTCTAACATAACTTAGGTTTTTCTTTACTTTAAAAAAAAAACTTTTTGAAAATAGAAACAATATTTTTGACATATTTTTTGTAATAAATTGAGTGAATTTTAAGGAATAGGAAAATCAAAATTAGGATTTCTTAAATTTGGTCAAAATAAGATTATTTGTTTGATTTTTAGGGTTAGAAAGATAATTTGTCAAAGTAATTTAGTCTTGATCTTTACCTTAATGAAATATGCACACTTCATACACTTACACACTTAGGGTTCAAAAACAAAGATTCTTATGCCTTATTATAAAAAGAAAGAAAAAAATCTATGAAAGATGAACAAATCTAATTATTGATTATCTAGGTACTTTGGCCTAAGCAAGACTTAGTATTTATGTGAAAGATGATTAGATAAGTTTGAAAAAATATATATATAAAAATCCTCTGATTAAGCTGAGGATTTGTGCCTAATAAAGCATAAGTATTCACGCCTAAAAGGGGTTCATATAATAAAATCCTTAGTTTTGTGGCCTTGTTTGCTCGAGTCCTTAAGTCCTTGGGGTGTTTTCTCACCCGGTGCCTTAAGACCGTTTGGTTTGGGAGTCATCGATTAAAGGCTCGTTACATGGGCAGATTAGAAAACCTAATAGAACTAAGGAATAATACCACAAAAAATATATATAAATAAATAAGGCATAAGAGTTAGAGTTAAAGAACCCTTAGTCAAAATTTTCACGATCACAAGGTGCATATGACTTAGGGTAAAGTAATAGACTAAATGAGAAGTACAATTTGACTCCTTACTTTGATTGATAGCAAATTTTTGAATAGAGACTAAGTTTAGGAATGAAAAATTCAGTTTTCCTATAACTTATAGATTACTTAAGTCTTACAATTATATTTCAAATATTTTTCTCTTTCAAAATGCTTTTCGAAAATACTAACTTTTTGTTTCTCTTTCTTTATGGATTTTGTTGGTGTAATCCACTGAAAACCCTCACGAGACAAAACTCGTCCTCTAGGAAAAACCTAGAGGTTTAACGGCTTATTGCACATGCTCAGTGCAATCGCGTGACCTGCGAAAGTGGTCTAATAATCCTTAGTATAGTTTGGTTGTTTTGCTCGAGGACGAGCAAAAGATAGGTATGGGGGTATGATTGGTCACTAATATTGCACATTTAATATCATATTCTCCTACTTATTATAGAATAAACTCTGCATTTTCCTAATTAAATGTTTAATTTATTTGCAGGCTCATTCCTAAAGGAGAGTGAAGAGAAATGAGCCCAAAAGCCCACCAAATCCCGACTTAATTCAGAATAAATTCGAAATGAAGGAATCAGGGTTAAATCTTGGCATATCAGAGAGGTTAAAAATCGGTTGAGAAGAATCCTCCCTGAATCAATCGGTTGAAGCCAAGGATCAAAGGCCATTTCGTCAAAATCCCGGACATAAACTGCAAATTCAGATAAAGATAATTACAAATCAAGAAACCGGGGAGCACCACCGACAGGGTGTGGCCACACCCTGGCCGCGAAAACGCGGCCAAATTCGCGTTTTCGCGGCTCTGTTGGAGAGTTAGGGGGAGCGTTTGCTCCCCCTATCTTCATATGATCCTGTAGGTTGGGTTTTGCCTATAAATACTGGGATTTTCAGAGCGTCCAGAGGACGACTATGCAGAGATAGGATTTAGTCCAGTTTTCCATTTTTTAGTGTAGGTTTTTGTTTTTCTTTTCATGTAATTTTTAGTTTTCATTTATGTAATTCAGAGGAGATCAGACTTTCATATGAGAACGAGAACGAAGCTTGTGCTGAGAGTGACACCGGTGTAAGGTTTCTTTCTTTTCTTTTATTGTTATGAAATCGAATCTGTATTTTCCTTTTGTATGTACTTCGTTTTAGTGTTCTTCTTCTTCTTTTCTACTTCACTCATTCTTGTACCAATTGCTATCCAAGTGAGTCTTATAGCATCGAAAGAGCCTTACCTTTGCGAGTGCCACCGATAGCTCATGACGATGGATTTGAGTCTCTCTGTATCATTTCATGCTTGTTTTGTCTTGATGATGTAATGTGGAAGAGACAATAATCAACTCTTATGGGCTATGCGCTGATTGCCTCCACTTCAAGGTAACATCGTCGCCAAAGATTCAAGGTAAGCTTTTGGTCAAAAGGAGTAAGTAATTATTTTTAGTTTTTCTTTCTTTTCTTGTAATTTTTAGTTTAGATCACCAACACCACATCTTCCAAATCTTTTTCACTCTTTTTCAATTTATTTGTACATAGTCATTTTCCATTTTTCTCTACCTCCTCATTCTACCACTTTCTTCCACACTTAACTTTAACCTAACTCTTTTTCATTTTCATTTCTTAAAACAAAGAAGAACCTTCGTTTTTCTTCACAAAGATTTCAATACAAATCTTGAACGCTTCTATCGCTAACCCTCCTTGTGGATCACGACCCGCATAGCCACTTGCTATCGCGGTAGAATTGAGCACTTACACATCTCTATTTTAAAGTTCTGAAATACTATATTTTTGTGCAGTTCAAGCTCAATCAGTGGTAATGAAGAACAAATAATCACTATTAGTTTTGTGGCCTTGTTTACTCGAGTCCTTAAACCCGAGGGATGCCTTCGCATCTGGTGCCCTAAGACCGTCCGGTCTGGGAGTCATCGGCTGAAGGCTTACTACTTGGGTGAACTAGAAAGCCTAAGAAAACTAAGGGGAAAAAAAGAAAAAGAGAAAGAAAAATGTATATATAAATAAATGGCTTGATAGTTGGAGTTGAAATCTCAAAAATTTTCACTATCACAAAGTGCAGATTATCTAGGTTTTATAAAGGATAAAATATTCAATCTATTTTTGAATTCGTACCTTAATTGAAGACAAGATCTTGCATGTAGACTAAGTTTAAGAAAGAATAATTTTCGGTGGACTTATGATCTTAGACCGCTTATATTTTTGAAATTTTTTTTGAAAACTTGTCCCTCTTTCAAAATGTGTTTTCAAAATGCTAACATTTGTCTTCTTTCTTTATGGATTTTGTAGGTGCAATCTGCTGAAAACTCTCAGGAGACAAAACTCTCCTCTAGGGGGAAACCTAGAGGTTTAACGGCTTGTTGCACACGCTCAGTGCAATCGCGTCACCTGCGAAAGTGGTGTAATAACATTTATAGTATAGTTTTTCTTTTCTTATTTTGCTCGGGATAAGCAAAAGATAAGTGTTGGGGTGTGATTAGTCTACAGTTCTGCATTATTATATCACATTTTTCCACTGATTTATGAATAAAATGTCGGTCTAAACTGTGTTTTGGCCTCTCTTGCAGATAATCAAGACAAGGAGGGCAAAAGGGTAATAAGAGCTTAATTAAACCCATTTTTGGGTAATTAAATTCGCATTTCTTGGAGGCCAAGAAAGGGATCTTCTAAAAGATACAGTGACCTAGACCCTTGCGCACGTCAGGCGAATATCCGGATGAAAATACCCGAATCTGAGCATATCTGGAAGGTCCCCGAAGCGCCGCGAACTCCCGCACCAAAACCAGGGACCTAGGTCCCTGGTATTATCGTGAAAACACGGCAATAGCCGTGTTTCTGTAGCAATGTGGTGGGCCCACGCGTCAATTTTTGACGCGTGGCCTCGTCTCGTCTTCTGGAAGCTCCTTTTGCCTATAAATATGGCAGGGTTTGGCCGAAACGGAAGCAGATGGAGAATTAGGCTAGGTTTTCTATCTCTTAGTATAGTGTAGTGTAGGTGTTCTTCTTCTTTCTTTTATATTTTTTCCTTTTAGATTCATGTATTAGGGCAGAGAGATTCAGAGAGAGAAAGAGAGAGATTGATGTAATAGATGGTGACAATTTATGTAAAGGTGTCTCCTTTCTTCTCCATTGTAATCTTCTCCATCTTCTACATGATGCTTAGCTAACTTTTCTTCTCATGGCAATCTAACTACTAACCACTAACCATCTAACCCCTTACTTGATAATCTACATGAATCTAGTAGCCTCTACAAGGCCTTGCTCTTGCAAGAGCCCTTGATGGCTCATGATGATGGATTCTAACATTCTAACATTTCTAACATCTAACCCACTAACTTTCTAACTTACAATATCTTCTTTATTTCATGCTCACCTCTAATTGGTTTTGATGATCTAATAGTAGCTTCAACTTGTTGTGCGGTATGGATGTGTTGTTTGAATGTAGAAGAACAATCTTATGAGCCATGCTTTGTATCATCTCTTGAAGCCAAGGATTAGTGCCCAAGGATCCATGTGAGGCAACAATTACTAAGAGGTTAGCATGGTTAGTGGAGCAATTAGTAGTTAGTAACCATGAGTTTTCTTTTATAGTTCTCCTCTTTCTTTTTATCTTGTTTTAAAAATCAATTTCCAAACTCTTTTATCATTTTTCTAAAACCTCTTCTTATTTCATTTTCTTTTATCTCTCATTTTCTGCTTTCTTGTTTTCTTCCACCGGTTCCACAGCTGCTTCTCTTTTGTTTTCACATCGTCGTTTTCATCGTCTCTTTCTCCTATCACTTCTACATTTTTTTCTTTATCTTTTTCTCATTTTTTAACAAAGAAGAAACTATTAACATAACACGTGAACGGACTGTTAATATTTCTATCGCCTCCCGTCCCTGTGGATTCGACCCGTTAGCCAATGCTATAATAGAAGTATCGAGGGAACATTAGCACACACAAGCTTTTCATGAATTTCACAAAACACACATTTTTTGAGTATTGGTTCCACTCCGATCATATATTATTTGTCATATTCTCACATTTATTGTTTTATAAAATATTGCTATTTAATCCTATTTTTTCTTAGTGATGTGCCGACCTCTATAAATAAAAGAAGAGAAGAAAGAAGCCCAAAACCCAAAAACCTAATAAAAATTCTTTGATAAATCAAATCAAGTTTAGTGATACAGGAAGAATTCAAATTAAATTCGAAAATTGATAATAGCTTGATCCCCAAGTTAAAGAAAAGAGATGTTATCTCAATATCCAAAGTTCAAATCCAAGTTCTAAAGATATATATCTTAAAGGATGGACGAGATGAAGCCAGAGCCCAAAACGCAGCCTCAGCTACCCTAGAATTATCGCGCCACCCCCTTTCTATTCACGACTGTTTTCTGGATTCGTGTTTGGCGGTTGGGTGTACATCTTCGACTTGGAGTCTATCCAATATTTCTACTATAAATATTGAGACAGAGCAGAGGAAAAGGGGTATCTCAGAGATCAAAGCATTAGAGTTATCATTAGTTTTCTTTTCCTCTGAAATTTAGTATTTACTTTCTAGGTTTTAGAAAAAGAGAGATTTTGTAAGAAATAGGAGGCTATTGTACTTGAAGTGACAGATCAATGCAAAGATTTTTCAGTTCCTCTCCTTAATCTTGTTCTTTATTTACTTGCTTTTTTACTTGTGCAATCTTTTATTTCATACACATGCTTAGTTTAAATTCAATTATGAGTAACTAAACTATCTTCATGGCTTGCTAATCTATAACTGCCACTAGCATCTAATACTTAAATAGATAACCCGAATGAATCATTAGTATGCCTAATCCAAGCCTTGCGAATGGCGAGTGTTCTTGAAGGCACATGAGGATGGGTAATTAGACCGATTATTTGTTAATACTAGTCAAGGGTTTTTCTTACTCTATGCTTGATTAAAAGTTTTGGTAATTTAATGTTAGATTTTAACTAAGTGTTATTTCAAGTAGGGATTTAATCTTTCATCTTATTTGTCTTACTTGATCCTTATGTGAATTCCTTGATAGAATTGCTTATGATCCAAAGTGAAGCAATTATCGTTTAAATATTAGCATGTTAGTAGTGGTAGATTAGTAAGTTGCGATCTTTTCTCATAACCAAAAATACATCTTTTAAATCTTTCTTACTTAGTCTTAAAACCCACCAATCAAACAAACACTTTTCTTTACTATTTTCTTTCTTAAAAGAAGATCACTTTTAGAACTTGACCGAAATGCTTGTATCGTATCCTTCCCTATGGATTCGACCCGCTTAGCCACTAGTATTGTATTTAAATTACGAAAGCCAGAGATATACTTCCAAATATCTGATTACATCCTTCCTAAACTCTCTTTTGTGTTTTTTGATGATAAATTTTTTTTTACGCCATTGTCGGGGAAGGACCGGTATAGTTCTAATAAGTTTTCTTCTCTGTTTGTGTATGCAGGGGCATATTTTAGGAAACAGAGCGTTATTGATAATTTTTTAAGCTACTTGTGCTTCTTCTTTAGAAAGAAGAGAACAGGAATCGACCAAACAGCCGCGCAAACGCGACAAAAGCTGTATTTCTGTGGCTGTGTATAGGAACCAGTTGTTACGTCTTCTTCAGGTACCTCTAGAATTTTTTGCTATTTACAGTTTTCTTGAAATATTGTAATTGCACACTGTTTTGATAACCAATAGTAACCTGATCGGGCGGAACTAGCACTCGAAAATGTGTATTTTATGAAATCAATGAAAAGCTTGTATGTGCTAATGTTCCCTCGATACTTCCGATATAGCATTGGCTCAACGGGTCGAATCCACAAGGACGGGAGGCGATAGAAGCATTAACAGTTTTTATTCACGTGTTATGTTAACAAGTTCTTCTTTGTAAAAGAATGAGAAAAGTTAAAAGAAAAGAAAATCAGAAGTGATAGGTGCATAAGGCGATGAAAGCGATGTGAAAATAAAAGAGAAGTAGTTTGAAAAATAAAATAGAAAAGAAGATAAAGCAAAGATGAACTATGAAGTTGGTGAAAACAATGAAGAAAATGATAAAAAAGTTTGGAATTGATTTTTAAAAGAAGATAAAAGAAAACTCATGGTTACTAACTACTAATTGCTCCACTAACCATGCTAACCTCTTAGTGATAGTTGTCTCACATGAATTCTTGACCATCACTAATCCTTGTCTTCAAGAGACGATACAGAGCATGGCCCATAAGATTGTTCTTCAACATTCAAACAATACATTCATACCACATAACAAGTTGTAAGTTACTATTAAATCATCAAAACCGGTTAGAGGTGAGCATGTAATAAAGAAGATATTGCAAGTTAGCAAGTTAGTAGGTTAGGTGTTAGAAATATTAGAATGTTAGAAACCATCATCATAAGCCATCAATTGCTCTTGCAAGAGCAAGGCCTTATAGAGGCTACCAGATTCATGTGGATTATCAAGTAAGGGGTTAGATGGTTAGTGGTTAGTAGTTAGATTGCCATGAGAAGAAAAGATTAGCTAAGGATCATGTAAAAGATGGAGAAGATTACAATAGAGATGAAAGGAGACACCTTTACATAGATTGTCACCATCTATTACATCAATCTCTCTTTTTCTCTCTCTGAATCTCTCTGCCCTAATACATGATCTAAAAAGATATGAAAATACAAAAGAAAAGAAGAAGAACACCTACACTACACTAAAAGATAGAAAACCTAGCCTAATTCTCCATCTGCTTGCGTTCTGGGCCTCTGCGAGGCTTTATATAGGCAAACAGTGCTTCTAGAAGACGAGACGAGGCCACGCGTCGAAGATCGACGCGTGGCCCACCACCTTGCCACGAAAACACAACATTTGCCTCATTTTCGTGACAAAACCAGGGACTTAGGTCCCTAGTTTTTGGCGAGCGATTCCCGTCGCTTCTAGGACCTTCTTGGTATACTTGGTTTCGGGTATATTCGTCCGGATTTTCGTCTGACATACACAAAGGTCTAGGTTCAATGCATCTTCTAGAAGTTTCCTTTCTTGGCCTCCAAGAAATTCAGATTTAATTACTCGAAAATGGGTTTAATTAAGCTCTTATTACCCTTTTGCCCTCCTTGTCTTGATTATTTGCAAGAGAGACCAAAACACGATTTAGACCAACATTTTATTCATAAATCAGCAGGGAAATGCGATATAATAATGCAGAAGTGTAGACTAATCACACCCCCATACTTATCTTTTGCTCGTCCCGAGCAAAACAAGAAAAGAAAAACTATATTACAAATGTTATTACACCACTTTCGCAGGTGACGCGATTGCACTGACCGTGTGCAACAAGCCGTTAAACCTCTAGGTTTCCCTTAGAGGAGAAGTTTGTCTCCTGAGGGTTTTCAGCGGATTGCACCCACAAAATCCTTAAATAAAGAAGACAAATGTTAGTATTTTGAAAACATATTTTGAAAGAGAGACAAGTTAATGAAATATTTTTGTAAAAACATAAGCGATCTAAGGTCATAAGTCCACCAAAAATTATTCTTTCTTAAACTTAGTCTACATGCAAGATCTTGTCTTCAATTAAGGTAAAAATTCAAAATTAGACTGAATATTTTATCCTTAATTAAACCTAGATAATATGCACTTTGTGACATTGAAGATTTCTGGGATTTCAACTCCAACCATCAAGCCATTTATATATATATATATATTTTTTTTCTATTTTTTTTCTTCCCTTAGTTTTCTTAGGCTTTCTAGTTTACCCGGGTAGTGAGCCTTTAACTGATGACTCCCAGACAGATGGTTTTAGGGTAACAGATGAGAAAACATCCCTCGGGTTTAAGGACTCGAGTAAACAAGGCCACAAAACTAAGGGGATTATTTGTTTCTTTTGACACCATTAGGCGTGAATAATCATGCTTTTTGAGGCATAATTATCCAGCTTAACAAGTGGTTTTTTATTCATTTGTACCATGTTTATTTTTTTCTTTTAATTTTTTTACTTTAAGGCATTTTAGGTCTTTGTTTCCATCCCAAAAATTGTGTGTGTGAAGTGCATACTATCTAAGGCAAAAAATTCAAGATAAAATTATCTCTCCAATTTATCTTACTTAGCCTTGAATCTTAAACAAGATCCATTATTTCGATTAGGTTTAAGATGTCATAATTAAGGCTTCCTTAATTTCTAAGATCATCTTAATTTTCTTAATAAAATAGATCAAAATATTGTCTCTTATTTTAAAAAGTTTTTAAAGAAAGAGAAAATCCTATACAAAAGGGAAGATTTCTAAAAGTATCCTAAAAGAAGTGTAAAAGAAAGAAAATCTAAAAATTCTACGTTAGTAAACCCTCTCCCACACTTATCTCATGCATTGTACTCAAATCGTGAATATATATATGTATGAAACAAATAGAGAGGGAAGGAAACAATCACCTCAAGGTGGTGGTGGTGGTCTGATTGCTCCACGAAATGCAGCCCAATCCAATTTTCGTGGAGTGCGGAGGAACCCACCAAAGACCTCTAAAATACAACCCACTAGAATGATGTATATATGGATGATTTTTATTAAGAATTTAATCCCATCTAATTTTCAAATTTTCAAAATGATTTTAGAGTCATTATTATGAACACCTTTGTCCTAAAATGAAGTATGAAAAGAAGAAATGATTGATTTGGACTCAGGAAGCACAAGAACGACTACTGACTCAAAAACTTGACTTAAGTCAAGTAAAGGTTCTGGAGTCGAGATTGGTTCAGGGAGTGGGTCCAAATCAAGAAGTTGAAATTCAAATCCACATTCATTTCCCACAATGGAATGTGACTTTCTAGGATTGGTGATTCAAGTTCAAGAATGACAGGTATAAGAATCAAAACTGACTCTAAAATATTGCTCAAGTTGGGTAACAAAACAGGAGTCAATATTGATTCAAGAATTTGAACTGAATCACAAATTTGAGGATCTAGGTCACATTCCTCCTTAAGTTCAATTTCATAAAAATGAGAACTTGCCAATTTGTTAATGGTACTTTCATAAGTATGAAATTGGTCAAGTTCAATTTGTTGATCATAAAAGATTGGCGATTCAATTTCACGATGGATTGGCACAGGATCTAATGTTGACTCGGAAAAAATCCTGAAATCAGGTAAAAATACCTCAGTCATTATGAAATCAGGCAGTAAAATTGAATTACCAAGTTGAGATTCAGGATCATATTCATGCTCAAGTTCAATCTCAAAAAAAGGATAACTTACCAAAATGTCAATGGGATTTTCATCATTTGAAGTTTGGTCAAGTTCGGATGGGTGTGCTGAAATTGAATCTTGGTTTCCAAAATGATAAGAGTCCTAGGTCAGATCAATAGAGTTAGAGATATCTGAATTGGTCAAAGGTGGATAAGATAGAGTTTCCTCATTCCTATAAATGCTAACCAATTGACTCAATTGTATTTCTAACCTATTGATAGACTGGGTAGAAGATTTTTGAAATTGTAGTGCGGACTCCTGTAAGACTTCTATACTTTTTTCTAGATGTGATGTTTCTTCAAGTGAATGCTCTAGAATGGGAGTGTAGGAATCTTGATTTCCAAAACAGCAAGAGTCCCGGGTCAGATCGGTAGAGTTAGTGATAGCTGAATTAGTCAAAGGTTGATAAGAGAGAATTTCTTCATTCCTATGAATGTTAACCAATTGCCTCAATTGTGTTTCTAACTTATAGATAGACTGAGTAGAAGATTTTTAAAATTGTAGTGCAGACTCCTGCAAGATTTCTACACTCTTTTCTAGATATGATTTTTCTTTAAGTGGATGTTCCGGAAAGGGAGTGGAGGAATCTTGGTTTTGGAAAGATTGTGAAGATTGTGAGTCCAACATGTTTTAAGATTGAAGCTTGGATTCATACAAGAGTTCCTTACTCATTTTCAGGGCAGATGGTTGTTCATTATGAGGAGGTGAAACTGAGTAAGACTCTTGAAAATATTGTGAAATTGGAGAGGCTATCATTTTCTGAAATTGTCACTCGGCCTCTTGTAGATTGGCTTCTATACTCTTTTCTAACTCAGATTTTTCTTCAATTGGTGGTTCTAAAAAGGAGTATAAGAAGCAAAATTAGAAAATGGATATTGTGAAAATTGTGGACAAGGTGGTGGAAAATTGGACTCGGGGAGGTGAATCTCCATTGACTCTGTGAAGAGTTAAAATTATTGTCATAAGATTTGGTTGTATTGATTCGGATGAGTCCAACCCGGTGTATTTGGTTGGTTCATATTGTAAAAGTCAGGTTGGAATTATCCAAAACAAATCGGGTCGATGTGAAATATGGATTCATATTAGGATTGAAAGAATTGTTATTGTTGAATTCCATTTCACAAACAATCACAAATAAAAAAGAAAAAGCAAACAACAAACAAAAAGAAAGAAAAAATCAAAACCAAGCCTATATTAGGGTTGACCTAGACCTAGACGACTCCTAACTGGTCGATTACCCAGGGGAGGTTGTTGTATGAATCTGATCACAAGCTAATCGGCCAGGTAAGGGCAAAATACGGTGGGAGGTATCCATGCGTAAGCAACGGGCCTTAATTACGCCAAACCACGGTATCTTCGAGGCGTAACCTCTTAATCCCCAACCTTAGACACGAATTTCACAAGAGTAAGATTCAAAACAAGTTCCACCCTCGGTCAATCTCTTAATTAGTCCGAGATGTCCCTAGGGGCCAACGTCTATCAATTTTTATTAGGGTTTAAATTGTGTGAGGGGGAGGTGATTTTTGGGCTAAGAAAGGATGATGAAATCCCCACCTTATCTTGTATGGGTTTTACCCTTAAGTTCAATTCGTGCAAGTATGCAATATAGACAAGAATATAACACAAAGTGAGTAAATCACCCATGTGTTTGTCCTATGCTATATGCAATGCCATATATACACCTCAGTCCAGATCACAACAATAGAACAAAATAGAGTATATTGGAATTGAATTGACACGTGCCTAAATGTAAATGTCTAAACCGTTTTAAAGCATCCAAATATCATATTTTAGTTCTTTAGTTATTATAGTGTGTAAGCAATCAAAGTAGAAATTAGCAGAAGAATACAACAATATATGCAACTTGCAAATTCCCTGCAAAAGATAAAACACAATTGCCACAAAATTGCCGCGTTCTCGCAACTTTACTTTGATTTCTGTGGCAAAGTTTTAGAAGCAGGGTCCCTACTTTCTAGAGTAGGGACATGCAAGCAAAAGGAGAGTTATGCAATGTTCAGTTTCTGCAAAAATTAACCTGCACACCAAAATAGAGAAGAAAATGTTAACAAAAATGTGAGTTCAAAACCATTCCCGTCCCCCGCAACGGCGCCAAAAATTTAATCGGGCGGAGCCAGCACTCGAAAATGTGTATTTTATGAAATCAATGAAAAGCTTGTATGTGCTAATATTCCCTCGATACTTCCGTTATAGCATTGGCTCAACGGGTCGAATCCACAGGGACGGGAGGCGATAGAAGTATTAACAGTTTTTATTCACGTGTTATGTTAACAAGTTCTTCTTTGTAAAAGAATGAGAAAAAGTAAAAGAAAAGAAAATCCAGAAGTGATAGGTGTACAAGGTGATGAAAGGGATGTGAAATTAAAAGAGAAGTGGTTTGGAAAATAAAGTAGAAAAGAAGATGAAACAAAGATGAACTAAGAAGTTGGTAAAAATAATGAAGAAAATGATAAAAGAGTTTGGAATTGATTTTTAAAAGAAGATAAAAAAAACTAATGACTACTAACTACTAATTACTTCACTAACCATGCTAATCTCTTAATGATAGTTGTCTCACATGAATCCTTGGCCATCACTAATTCTTGGCTTCAAGAGATGATAAAGAGCATGGCCTATAAGATTGTTCTTCTACATTGAAACAATACATTCATACCACATAACAAGTTGTAAGCTACTATTAAATCATCAAAACCGGTTAGAGGCATGAAATAAAGAAGACATTGCAAGTTTGTAAGTTAGTGGGTTACGTGTTAGAAATGTTAGAATGTTAGAATCCATTACATGAGTCATCAATGGCTCTTGCAAGAGCAAGGCCTTGTAGAGGCTACTAGATTCATGTGGATTATCAAGTAAGGGGTTAGATGGTTAGTGGTTAGTAGTTAGATTGGCATGAGACAAAAAGATTAGCTAAGCATCATGTAGAAGATGGGCAAGATTACAATGGAGAAGAAAGGAGACACCTTTACATAGATTGTCACCATCTATTACATCAATCTCTATTTCTCTCTCTGAATCTCTCTGTCCTAATACATGATCTAAAAAGAAATGAAAATACGAGTGAAAAGAAGAAGAACACCTACACTATACTACACTAAAAGATAGAAAACCAAGCCTAATTCTCCATCTGCTTACGCTTTGGGCCGCATTTGCCGCGTTTTCGCAGCAAAACCAGGGACTTAGGTCCCAGGTTTTTGGCGAGCGATTCCCGTCGCTTCTAAGACCTTCTTGGTATACTTGGTTTCAGGTATATTCGTCCGGATCTTCGTCTGACATGCGCAAAGGTCTAGATTCAATGCATCTTCTAGAAGTTCCCTTACTTGGCCTCCAAGAAATCCAGATTTAATTACCCGAAAATGGGTCTAATTAAGCTCTTATTACCCTTTTGCCCTCCTTGTCTTGATTATCTGCAAGAGAGATCAAAACACGGTTTAGACCAACATTTTATTCATAACTCAATAGGGAAATGCGATATAATAATGCAGAACTATAGACTAATCATAACCCATTGCTTGAAGTGTTTAAAGATGATTAGACTTGTATTATAGGCATACGTCTAAATTCATTTTAATTTTTAAATTACTGTTGAAGAGTGTTAGAGGCAAGATAACTTTGCATTGCATCTAGATAAGGAGATACTTCTGCATAATTTAAATTGATTTGAGTATTACTTATCTCTTTACTTGCATACTTGCATGAAAAAGAACTAAGGACAAATCCTATAATATGGATAAGGTGGGAAGTCATTACCTTTCCTTGGCCCACAAACCATCTCTTTTCTACTCACAACTTAAGCATAACTTAAAATTTAAATAGACGTTGGCCCTAGGACAACTCATATTCATAAAGAGATTGACCTAAGGAGAAAGTTGTTAGAATTTGACTCTTGTCAAATCAGTGTTCAAGGTAGGGATTGAGAGGTGAAACCTGGAAGGTCAGTAGTTTGGCTTAATTAGGCCGGTTGCTCTAAGCACGAATACCTCCCACTGATCTTTCCACCTACCTGGCCGATTAACTTGTGGTCAGATTACTGCAATATACCTTCCGTAGATAATCTACAATTAAGAGTTATCTACGTCTAAGTCAACCTTAGATTAGGCTTAGTTGATTTTTTCTTTTGGTGATATTACTTTTATTGATTTTCATGCAAGTGTGGTCGAGAGTCCTGGTTACATCTAGGTTAACAAGAAATAGTTCACCACCCAAACTCGATCAATTCAGGGCATAACTAACATCTCTACAGGATAGTATCTATCCTATGAGGACATCACTCCCACTTGCATTCAGATTCCCGAAGTCGTTGGCGACAACTTTGAGGTTAAGCCACAATTCATTAACACTCTTCCGAAGTACCATGGTCTAGAGTCCGAGGATGTAAACTTCTTCATTAGAGAATTTGTAGAGGTTTGTCTTATGATGAGGATACCACAGTTAGGAGACGATATCGTTAGGTTACATTTCGTCCCTTTTGCTCTTAAAGACCTAACCAAGAAATGGCTTTACAGTCTAGCGGTCAATTCAATCACAACGTTGGATGATTTCGTCAAGGCCTTCTTGAAGAAATTCTATCCTATCCACAAAATCGCTCTTATTCACAAGAACATAATGCAGCTCAAGCAAGAAACAAATGAACCATTTTGAAAATTCTTTGAACACTTCAAAGATCTCCTTGCCCAATGTCCTATCACGGTGTAGAGAAGTTGCGGCAATGTTAAATTCTCTATGATGGTTTAGATTATCAAAATAACACTCTCTTAGAAACTATGTGCCAAGGGGGTTCTTGAAAAAGGATGAAGATGAAGGGTGAGAATTATATGAAGATTTAGCGTGACAAATCTAGAAACAGTAACGCCATCTCTTCAAAAGGAAGCCTCCATTTTATAGAAACATCCATAGCTGCAGAGGCTAAACTTGCTAGCGTAATGAGAAGACTGAAAGCTCTAAAAATCAAGAAACCAATTTCAGTAAACCAAGTCAGCTCAACTCTGGGCTGCACTTATTGTCAAGTCATGAACCATGTGTTTAAAGAGTGTCATATTTTTCTTGCTCATCAAATGTTGCTCGAACATATGAATGCAGCCTTCGCAAGACCCAACAACAATTCCTATTCACAAACATAATCCTGGCTGGAGAAATTATCCAAATTTCTTATGGGGCCAAAACACAAATGATCAGCCTAAGCCTAACTTTTTAAATAATTTCCAACCATCCCATTATTAACAAAAATTTCCCAACCAAGTTCCACCACCTTCTTTCCAAATCCACAAATAGAGACAAGACTGACCAATTTGGAGAGAAGGATGGACAGTTTAGTCAAGACCCAAGAATCACTTACACAAGCTATGACTATGCTAGAGATTCAATTAAGTTAGCAAGCAAATTCACCGAAGGGATTTTTGCCTAGTCAACCGTTGCTAAACTCTAGAAACTTTAGGCAAGCCAACGAGGCTTAAGATCAGCAGCCAAATCAATGCAGTGTGGTTCATACATTACGGTCGGGAAAACAAGTTGATAATCAAGTGTCGATGTCACCCAATCTCATTCAGCACAATCATACAAAAGCATCCACTTCTTCTAGCTTCACTCCATCTAAATCTGACGTGTCTGAAAAAGACAAGTCAGCCGATCAGGTGCACAAGCATATAGTTCCATTCACAAATAGGCTTAAGAATAATAAACAAAATAGACACATGGATATAATACTTGAGATGTTTAATCAAGTGAAAATTAATGTTCCACCTCTTGATGCTATCCAACAAGTCCCATCATATGCAAAATTTCTTAAGGACATGTGCACCAAGAAGAGAAAGACTAATGTACCCAAGAAAGTCTTCTTAGCTACTAACATTAGTGAGCTACTGTCGGCTCCGATCCCTTAAAGTACAAGGATTTGAGTTGTCCTATCATTTCTTGCACAATAGGATAAATCAAAATTAGCCATGCACTATTTGATTTAGGAGCAAGTATCAACTTACTTTCCTTCTCAGTATACCAGCAACTCAGGTTGGGCGAGCTTAGTCCTACCCGAGTCACCATCCAGTTGGCTAACCGATCAGTTAAAGTTTTCAAGAAGAAATTACTGATATCTTTATCCAGGTCGGGGAGTTCATCTACCTTGTTGATCTCATTATTCTTGAGGTATAACGCGTATCCAATCCTAGGTCTCAGACTCTCGTTATCTTAAGGCGTCCATTCCTTACTACTGCCAATACAATTATCATTGTAGGAACGGATCCATAAGGTTAACTGATTTGTCGCTAATGTTGCATATTTAGTATCATATTTTCATACTTATTACAGAATAAAATCTGCATTGTCCTAATTAAATGTTTAATTTATTTGCAGGCCCATTCCTTAAGGAGATGAAGAGAAATGAGCCCAAAAGCCCACCAGAATTCTGAATTAAATCAGAATTAATTCGAGCTCAGTAAATCAGGGAAAAATCAAGAGGTTGAAAACCGGTTGAGAAGAATCCTCTTAGAATCGATCGGTTGAAGCAAAAATCAAAGGCCATTTCGTCAAAATCCCAGACTCAAACGAAGAAACCAACTGAAGATAAAAGCAGAAGGGAAATCCAGCGAGACCCACCAACAGGGTGTGGCCACCTGGCCACACCCTGGCAGCGGAAACGCGGCCAAAGCCGCGTTTTTGCGGCTTGGTTGTGGAGTTAGGGGGAGCGTTTGCTCCCCCGATCTCCCCGGGATCCTATAGGTTGGGCTTTTGCCTATAAAAAGCCAGTATTTTCACTGAAAAAGGACGACCATGCAGAGATAGGATTTAGCCTAGTTTTCATTTCTTGTAGTTTAGGTTTTTCTTTTCTTTTTATGTAATTTGTATGTAAGCTTAGCTTAGATGAAGATTCATGTAAGTAAGAGAGAGAGAGAGGCTTATGTTGAGAGTGACACCGATGTACCCTCCTCCTTTCTTCCATTGTTTCTTCAAGCAATAAAGGTAAACATTTGTTTATGTTCGTATTTTCTTTTGTTTTCTTGTTCCTCTTTCTACTTTAGCTCTTTTGTTTTTGATGAGCTTGCAAGTGAATCCAGAAGTATAAGTATACAAAAGCCTTTGTGAGTGCCAACGATACTTCATGAAGACGTTCTCCTCCTCAAAATCCGTATCACTTCATTCTTGCAAGGCTTGATGATATAATGCGAACAGGGACTGAGCTCGATCCTATGATCTATGCGTTGAACTCCTCCAAGCAAGGTAGAACATGCAAGGGTTTCAGGTAAGTCATCAACCAAACTAGGTGAGTACTTCTTTCATCTTCTTTCTTCACTTTTTTATTTCTTAGTTTAGATCACCAACACCCACTTCCTTCATCACTCCTTTTCACTTCTTTGTAAATAATCATTTGTACATAGTCACTTTCTAATTCTCTCCACTTTCTTCATTCTATTGTTTTCTTTCTAACTTTAACCTAATTCTTTTTCCTTTTTTATTTCTTAAAAACAAAGAAGAACATTCGTTTTGTTTTCATAAAGATTTCAATAAAGAACCTTGAACACTTCCATCGCAAACCCTCCTTGTGGATCACGACCCGCATAGCCACTTGCTATAGAGGTAAGAATTGAGCACTTGCACATTTTTATTAAAAAGTTCTGAAATTTCATATTTTGTGTGCAGGTTTAGCTTCAATCAAATTTTGGCGCCGTTGCCAGGGAGGGTAACAGTTTTTATTGAAATCTGATTTTTATTGAAAATTTTTTAGAATTAAAATGAATTTTCTTCTCTGTTGCAGGTTATAGGGCAAGGAAAGCAGGAAACAAGGATTGCAGAAACATATAAGTGGTCTTGGGCCTCTGTTCCAGAAAACAGAGACCAAGTACCCTCTGAATTGCCGCGTTTTCTCGGCTTTTGCCGCGTTTCCGCGGCAAGGAAGAGTTCACTACTAACTGTCTTTTTTTGCAGGGCTGCTTACTTTGCAAAAACTAGTTTTCTGCAACTTTCTTTCTTATATGCCATCACCAAAAGCCTGCTAATAAATCAACAGTAAAATTTTTTGTTGAAAAAGTTAAAAAAATTGATTAGACGTTTGCATTTTAGGCACGTGTCTTTTCAATTCATTTACTTTACTGTTGAAGAGTGTTGGAGCAAGGTACGTTCGCATTGCATTTAGAATAGGACTCATCTCTTGGTTGATTTACATAGCTTTGAGTGAATCTTATTTACATATCTTGTACACTTGCACAAACTGATCTTAAGGGCATCACCTATTAACAAGATAAGGTGAGGATTTAATCACCCTCCCTTGGCCCAAAAATCAGATTTCAAGCACTCACTAACCCAAGCCTAACTAAAAATGAGTAGACGTTGGCCCTAGGGACATCTCGGACTCAATTAGGAGATTATCCTAAGGGGAAAGGTGTTGGAATTTGACTCCTGCCAAATCAGTGTCTAGGAAAGGGATTAAGGGCCGAAGGCCCAAAGGTTGGTGGTTATTTAATTAAGGAACGTCTTTGACGGAAAACCTCCCACCAACCTTGCCCTGACCTGGCTGATTAGCTTGTGGTCAAAGTCTGCATTAAACCTCCCGTGGACAGTCTAATCAGTTAGGAGTCGTCTAGGTCATAGGTCTACCCTAACTTAGTTAGAAGTTTTTCCTTTTATTTGTTTGCTTATTTGTTTGTTTTTTTTCTTTCTTTTTGTTTGTATTATATTGTGTGATATGGCTTATAATAATAATTTTTTCAACTTCAATAATAATCCATATTACACACCGACTTCATGTTCGGATATTACCAACCCGGCATATCATAACTTTAACCAACCTAGTGTGCCGGATTGGTCTTATCCGAATCAATATAACCATTGTCCCCAATCTTATAACCATAATTTCTATAATAATTTCAACTCTTCACAGAGTCAGTGGGGATTCACCTCCCCCGAGCCCAATTTTCAACCAACTTGTCCTCCTTCTCCACCTAGTCCACAATATTTTCAAGATACATACTCAGTTCCACCAGTTCAAAATAGAAAACTATCAATTTTGGAAATGAGTATGCGTGAGTCCAAACAAAAATCCCAAAATCTAATGGACTCACAATTTCACCACCAATTCCAAGACAACACTTCATCTTTTCATCAAAACAATGAACCTATCAACTATGAAAAGATGCTTGAAGCCATGACTCATGCTCAAAACGCTCGTAATCGTGACATAGATATGATGGTCCAATCTCTACGTTCTCACCGTTTGACCAGTTCTGATGTCACTAACCATTCTGTTAGAGCCGAAGAGTCATGTAGTTTTGGAAATCAAGGTTCCATTTCAGAACAGTCATTTGAACTTGCCCAAACTCTAAATAATATTGATAGTTTGGCAAGTTATCCCTTGCCTGAAATTGAACTTGAAAATGAATATGATCATGAACTTCAACTTAGTGATTCAATTTTACTTCCTGATTCAATATTGACTCCGGTGTCTTTACCAGATTTTAATCTTTCCCCCGAGTCAACATTGGATCCTGTGCCAATTCATCATGAAATTGAATCACCTATTTTTGATGATCATATTGAACTTGACCAATTTTACACTTTTGAAAATCCTATTGACAAATTGGTAAGTTCTCATTTTTTTTGATATTGAACTCAATGAGATATGTGACCTAGATTCTCAAATCTGTGATCCAGTTCAACTTTCTGAATCAATATTGACTCCTGTTTTGTTACCAAACTTGAGTAATATTTTAGAGTCAGTTTTGATTCCCCCACCTATAATTCCTGAACTTGAATCACCAATATTAAGTCACATTCCATTGTTGGAAAATAAATGTGGACTTGAGTTTCAACTTCTTGACTTGGACCCAATTCCTGAACCTATTTCGACTCCTGAGCCTTTACTTGACTTAAGTCATCTTCCTAAGTCGGTATTAGTTCCTGTACTTCCTGAGTCCAAGTCAATCATTCTATCATTTCATACTCCATTTTGGGACAAGGTGGTTGACAAATTTGACTCCGAAATCAATTATGGAATTTGAAAATTAAATGGGGTCAAATATTTAATAAAAATCCATTATGGATTCATCATTTTAATGGGTTATATTAGAGATATTTTTGGTGGGTTCATCTGAACTCCACAAAAAGTTGATTGGGCTGCATTTCGTGGACCAATCAGACCACCACCGGAACCACCACCTTAAGGTAACATTTTCCTTCCCTTTCGTCTTTTTCATGCATCTATGCATTAATTCATACATTGAGGACAATGCATGAGATAGGTGTGGGGAGGGTTCTAACATATTTTAGGTTTTTTCTTTTTATTTAAAAATAAAAAATAAAAAAATTATTAACATTTTCTTTACTTTTAAAAAACTTTTTGAAAATAGAAACAATACTTTGACATATTTTTTGTAAGAAATTAAGTTAATTTTAAGGAATAGGAAAATCCAAACTAGGATTTCTTATACTTGGTCAAAATAAGATTATTTGTTTGATTTTTAGGGTTAGGAAGAAAATTTGTCAAAGTAATTTAGTCTTGATCTTTACCTTAATGAAATATGCACACTTCATACACTTACACACTTAGGGTTCAAAAACAAAGATTCTTATGCCTTATAAAAAATAAAAAAAAGAAAAAAAAGATAAACAATTCTAATTATTGATTAGCTAGGTGCTTTGGCCTAAGCAAGCCTTAGTATTTATGCGAAAGATGATTAGATAAGTTTGAAAAGAAAAAATATATAAAATCCTCTGATTAAGCTTGGTATTCGTGCCTAATAAAGCATAAGTATTCACGCCTAAAAGTGGTTCATATAATAAAATCCTTAGTTTTGTGGCCTTGTTTGCTCGAGTCCTTAAGTCCTTGGGGTGTTTTCTCACCCGGTGCCCTAAGACCGTTTGGCTTGGGAGTCATCGATTAAAGGCTCGTTACATGGGCAGATTAGAAAGCCTAATAGAACTAAGGAATAATACCACCAAAAAAATATATATATATAAATAAA
Source organism: Agave tequilana (assembly GCA_038442645.1). NCBI lineage: Eukaryota > Viridiplantae > Streptophyta > Magnoliopsida > Asparagales > Asparagaceae > Agave > Agave tequilana. The sequence goes on from JAVJIF010005641.1 coordinate 61,089, forward strand.
TAAGGCATAAGAGTTAGAGTTAATGAACCCTTAGTCAAAATTTTCACAATCACAAGGTGCATATGACTTAGGGTAAAGTAATAGACTAGATGAGAAGTACAATTTGACTCCTTACTTTGATTGATAACAAATTTTTGAATAGAGACTAAGTTTAGGAATGAAAAATTCAGTTTTCCTATAACTTATAATTGCTTAAATCTTACAATTATATTTCAATTATTTTTCTCTTTCAAAATGCATTTCGAAAATACTAACTCTTTGTTTCTCTTTCTTTATGGATTTTGTGGGTGTAATCCGCTGAAAACCCTCACGAGACAAAACTCATCCTCTAGGGGAAACCTAGAGGTTTAACGGCTTGTTGCACATGCTCAGTGCAATCGCGCGACCTGCGAAAGTGGTATAATAATCCTTAGTATAGTTTAGTTGTTTTGCTCGAGGACGAGCAAAAGATAGGTATGGGGGTGTGATTTGTCGCTAATGTTGCATATTTAGTATCATATTTTCATACTTATTATAGAATAAAATCTGCATTGTCCTAATTAAATGTTTAATTTATTTGCAGGCCCATTCCTTAAGGAGATGAAGAGAAATGAGCCCAAAAGCCCACCAGAATTCTGAATTAAATCAGAATTAATTCGAGCTCAGTAAATCAGGGAAAAATCAAGAGGTTGAAAATCGGTTGAGAAGAATCCTCTCAGAATCGATCGGTTGAAGCAAAAATCAAAGGCCATTTCGTCAAAATCCCAGACTCAAACGAAGAAACCAACTGAAGATAAAAGCAAAAGGAAAATCCAGCGAGACCCACCAACAGGGTGTGGCCACCTGGCCACACCCTGGCAGCGGAAACGCGGCCAAAGCCGCGTTTTCGTGGCTTGGTTTTGGAGTTAGGGGGAGCGTTTGCTCCCCCGATCTCCCCGGGATCCTATAGGTTGGGTTTTTGCCTATAAAAAGCCAGTATTTTCACTGAAAAAGGACGACCATGCAGAGATAGGATTTAGCCTAGTTTTCATTTCTTGTAGTTTAGGTTTTTCTTTTCTTTTTATGTAATTTGTATGTAAACTTAGGTTAGATGAAGATTCATGTAAGTAAGAGAGAGAGGCTTATGTTGAGAGTGACACCGATGTACCCTCCTCCTTTCTTCCATTGTTTCTGCAAGCAATAAAGGTAAACATTTGTTTATGTTCGTATTTTCTTTTGTTTTCTTGTTCCTCTTTCTACTTTAGCTCTTTTGTTTTTGATGAGCTTGCAAGTGAATCCAGAAGTATAAGTATACAAAAGCCTTTGTGAGTGCCAACGATACTTCATGAAGACGTTCTCCTCCTCAAAATCCGTATCACTTCATTCTTGCAAGGCTTGATGATATAATGCGAACAGGGACTGAGCTCGATCTTATGATCTATGCGTTGAACGCCTCCAAGCAAGGTAGAACATGCAAGGATTCCAGGTAAGTCATCAACCAAACTAGGTGAGTACTTCTTTCATCTTCTTTCTTCACTTTTTTATTTCTTAGTTTAGATCACCAACACCCACTTCCTTCATCACTCCTTTTCACTTCTTTGTAAATAATCATTTGTACATAGTCACTTTCTAATTCTCTCCACTTTCTTCATTCTACTGTTTTCTTTCTAACTTTAACCTAATTCTTTTTCCTTTTTTATTTCTTAAAAACAAAGAAGAACATTCGTTTTGTTTTCATAAAGATTTCAATAAGGAACCTCGAAAGCTTCCATCGCAAACCCTCCTTGTGGATCACGACCCGCATAGCCACTTGCTATAGCGGTAAGAATTGAGCACTTGCACATTTTTATTAAAAAGTTCTGAAATTTCATATTTTGTGTGCAGGTTTAGCTTCAATCATTAACTTTTGGAGACATGTCTAGAAAAGTCAATGTTTTCAACTTAAAAAAGCAATCTCGTGATATAGAGGATCAAACATTTGAAGTTAACCTCACTGAGAACTTGATAAGTAAACATATAGAAGAATTGGAGCTAGTAATCGAGAGTGAATTCAAATTTGAGTCTATGAATTTCACCTTGATCACATTGTTCAGTCTGCTGTGAATTGGGCATCGAGCCCTATTTCACCAAATTTGGTGCTAATAAACTTGACTCTTCCCTCCATTGAGTCTTCCCCTTCCATGGAATTGAAAGTTTTGCCTAAGCATCTCAAACAAGAGACTCTTTCAGTCATCATAGCGTCACATCTGACTGCCAGGCATGAAGAAAACCTCATGTCAGTTCTTAGAAAACATAAGAAAATCATTGGTTCGACCATGACTGACATAAAGGGATTGCGTCTAACTATAGTTCAACATCGCATTCATGTAAATGATGAAGCGACACCAAAGAGAGACCCGCAGCTTAGGATAAACCCTATAATTCAAGAGGTTATTCAAAAAAAAATTTTAAAACTCCTAAATAATGGGATCATTTATCCTATTTCTGACAGCCAATGGGTCAGTTTTGTCCATGCTGTTCCGAAGAAATCCGATTTCTCCACGGTCAAAAGGGAGAACAAAGAGTTAGTCCAAACTCGGCTCCCCATAAAATTCATGTTTGCATTGACTATAGGAAGCTAAATGTTGCAACTCGTAAGGACCACTTTTCGCTCCCCTTCATTGATCAAATGCTTGAATGTTTAGCTGCCCAAAAGTATTACTGTCTCTTGGATGGTTTCTCGGGGTACAATCAAATTTCTATAGCTCCGAATGATCAAGAGAAGACTACGTTCCAATGTCCTTTTGGGACATTTGCTTATCGCTGAATGCCTTTCGGTTTGTGCAATGCCCCAGTAATGTTTCAATGTTGCATATTGAGTCTATTTTCTGACATGATGGAACGGTTCCTAGAAATTTTCATAGATGATTTCTCCATTTATGAAGATTTATTCGGTCAATGTCTTCACCATCTAGAACTTGTCCTCCAACGTTATGCCAGAAAAAATTTAACACTAAATGGGGGAAATGCCACTTCATGGTAACATATGGAATTGTCTTGGGACATGAAATCTCAGGAAAAAGGATTGAAGTGGATAAATTGAAGATTGATGTCATAGCTAAGCTTCACATATCTAAATGCGTGAAAAATATCCGATCATTTTTAGGACATGCCAGATTCTAAGGACTTTAGCAAAATTATTAGATCTTTAACTAACCTTTTAGCTAAGGATGTGTCTTTCACCTTTGATGAATGATGTCTTATTTCTTGGGAGAAGCTTAAGAAAGAACTCATTTATGCTCCAATCATTTCTATCTCGGATTGATCAAAGTCATTCGAGATCATGTGCGGTGCTTCAAATTTTGCCATAGGTGCTGTCTTAGGACAACGCATAGATAACAAGCAGTATGCGATCTACTACTCAAGTAGGACTCTCAACGATGCTCAACTAAACTACACTATAACTGAGAATGAATTTTTGACTGTAATGTTTGCTTTAGAGAAATTCCGACCATACCTACTTGGGACAAAAACCACCATCTTCACCGATTATTTTGCACTTAGGTACCTAATGCTTAAGAAGGATGCTAAGGCCAGACTCCTTCATTGGATCCTCCTTCTTCAAGAATTTGATCTTGAAATTCGAGACAAAAAGTGAGTAAAAAATATTATCGCCGACCACCTCTCTCGTATCCCCAATGCTCCTTACAATGAATTGCCTATTAATGATGACTTTCTAGATGAGAAACTCTTAGTTTCCTTTAAGGAATCTTGGTTTGCCGATATAGTGAACTACTTAGTCGCAAACCAAACTCCATCTCAATGGTCTAAACAAGATGTCTACCAATTCTTATCTCAAGTCTGGTATTTCTTTTGAAAGAAATCGTATCTTTTTAAGTATTGTTTTGACTAAATCATTAGGAGATGTATTCTTGATGAGAAAATTAAGAGTGTTCTGTACTTTTGTCACGAGCTTGCATGCGGTAGACACTTTGGTCCCTGTAAAGCTGCTGAAAAAGTACTACCAAATGGGTTCTATTGGCTCACTTTGTTCAAAGATGCCTTTGAATTTTGCAAGACGTGCCCTGGATGTCAAATAGTAGGAAGGATCTCGAAACAAAATATGATGCCCCTCATCTATAAATAAAACTTTTTGATATTTGGGGCATTAACTTTATGGGTCCTTTTTCTAACTCATTTCGAAACTAATACATATTGGTTGCTGTGGACTATATGTCAAAATGGGTAGAAGCCAATCCTAGCAAGACGAATGACAACAAGATTGCTGTCAAGTTTTTGAAATAGAATACTTTTTCGCACTTTGAATCCTTTCGAATCATAATTAGCAACAATGACACTCATTTCTGCAATAGAGCTTTTGAAGCTCTCATGCGAAAATATGTCATAACACATAAATTGTCCTCACCTTATCATCCTCAAACCAGTGAGTATGTAAAATTATCCAATAGATACATTAAACTTATTTTGGAGAAGATTGTGAGCAAAACCTAAAAGATTGGTCCACCAAATTGGTAGATACCTTATAGGCATACATGACCGCTTTCAAAATGATTCTAGGAATGTCTCTTTATAGATTAGTCTTTGAAAAGGCTTTCCATTTACCTGTTGAGTTAGAGCACCAGGCTTTATGGGCAAAGCAACTAAATTTTGATTTAGATAAGGCCAGTGCCTATCAAAAATTGCAAATTTGCGAACTTGAGGAGTTGAGGAATGAGGCCTACGAAAATGAAAAAATCACGAAAAATAGGGTTAAGATCTTTCATGATAAGTTTATCATAAGGAAAACTTTTGTTCCCAGATAAAAAGTCTTACTCTATAATTCTAAGCGTCATCTCTTTCCAGGGAAGTTAAAGTCAAGATGGACTAGGCCGATAAATGACTTTAAGGTAAATGTTCAACGCCTTAAATCTTTCTTGGAATCGTTGCCAGTAAATGAGACGGCTACGGGTCTATTCGACCCGGTGTACCGATAAATCACCTCTTTTACATTTTATTTCATGCATCTATACATTTCTTTCATACATTGGGGACAATGCATGAGATAGGTATGGGGGAGAGCACTAACATTTAACATAAAAAATAATAAAAAAATATAAAAAAATCTTTTTTTAAAGTGAGAAACAATATTTTTGGTCTATTTTTGTACAAAAATTAAGTTAATTTTAAGGAATAAGAGAATCAAGATTAGGTTTTCTTATACTTGGTCAAAATAAGATTATTTGTTTGATTTTTAAGTTTAGGAAGAAAAATTGGACAAGTAATTTAGTCTTGATTTTTACCTTGATAAACATGCATACTTTATAAACTCGCACACTTAGCGTTCAACAATAAAGATTCTTATATCTTCAAAAAAATTAAAAAATAAATTTTTTTCATAAAATTCTCTAATTAAGCTAGATATTTGTGCTTCATAAAGCATAAATATTCACGCCTAAAAGTGGCCCATCTTACAAGTAAGATCCTTAGTTTTGTGGCCTTATTTGCTCGAGTCCTTAAGTCCAAGGGGTGTTTTCTTATCTGGTGCTCTAAGACTGTAACATCTCGTTCCCGAAATACGTACTTAAATATGTATTCATATTTTTTGATAATATATTTTTATTTAATTTCTGTATTTATTTTTGTTTTAAGATTATTTATGTGATTTTTTGCATAGGATCCAGATTCGTAGACTCGGAGTCAGCCTTGGTCTTAACCAGGAACACGATCCTAGTGTATTGCTTGATTTAGTCTTTTCAGTAGTCAGATTTGCATATAGTAACTTAAAATATTATTTTCTAATATTTTAGATTTTTATTGATTTTTGAAAATTTTCTGAATTAAATTGCAATATCTTCAAAACTGGTATCGACCGGTGCCGCCAATCGATTCTTAAATTTTTAATTAACAAATGAAGTTGAATTTCTAGAAACAGCTTTCATATTATTTCTTAAAATTTCATTTTATATCTAAATGCATTTTTGAGAATTTTTTTTGAAATTATCAAAATTCGACTGGATTTGGTGTCGACTGGTATTGCAGGTTGATTTCAGAATTTTTAATTTGAAAATGAGATTGAATTTCTGAAATCTGTTTCACTATGTACCTTAAAATAATATTTATTATTTATAAGAATTTTTGGGGATCATTCCGAATTACTCCAATTTTCTAGTATTTTCAGAGTCTTCGGTATTTTCCCAGATCCGAAGTTTTCATCAAGACATTTTTTCATTATTCTTTCTCCCTTTTCCTATTTTTCTTGTTCACTCATTTTATTTATCTCTAATTTTCTTTTTCTCAATTTTTCTTCACCACATAAAAACCCCCAAAAAATATCTTCTTCTTCCTTACCTTTTCTCTCTCCTCACCAACGCTAGGTAGGCCAAGACCCAACGTGACGCTCAGCCCGACACGAGTCTTCCCAGCACCCAACGCAAGGATCATCCTCTTCTCTCTCTCATATTTAATTCTCCCCTAATCAATTATAATCATTCGCATCCCTGCTCATTCTCTCTCCTCTGCAAACGCGAAGCTCCAGCCATCTGAGACGCGGGTCTGACCTCTGCGTCTGGGCTTATCATAGCCAAAAGCGGGTCTAATGAGATGCGAATCTCATTCAAATTACTCCCCATACTTCTATATGTATATATATTATATATTCCTTACATACCCATTCTCTCTCTCCCCTTTCTCATTTTCTTTTCTTCTTCTTCTTCCTTTAACCAACCTCCAACCCACGCCACGTCCCCTCCCTTGGCCGGCGAGCCTCTGGTGAGCCACCCCACTCTGGTGATCTCCTCTTTCTCTCTCTACTCTAAACACACCATCACCATCATTGATTGAGTTGGAACCTGTATATAGAAAATGCAGAATTTCATGAATATAGAAAAGAAGTGCAAGTGCTCCATGCTACCGCTATAGAGAGTGGCTATGCGGGCCATGATCCACAAGGAAGAACTAGCGATGGAAGCTTTTTGTAAGTTCTATTTAGTTCACAAAAAATGGTTAAGTTTCTTCTTCAGTTCTTTAAAAAGAAAAGGAAAATAAGTTATGTTAAATTGTTAAGAAAGTGGTAGATTGAGAAGGTGGAGAAAAATAAAAAATGATTTTGTACAAAGAAAGTGAAAAATAATAAATAGAGTTGAGAGATGGTGATGTTGGTGATTTAAACTAAAAATTAAAAGAAAGAAAGTTAAGCCCTAAAAAATACTTACTTACCTCTTCGGCGCCTGCTTACCTGTGACCCGTATCGATGATGTACCTTTGTTTGAAGGTGAGCGAAGTATGACAAATAGGATCTCCTCTATTCCCAATTTACACTACGAAATAAAGGGGTAAGCTACACTACCATAGAAATGGTTATCCATCACCATAAACCATCAACGGCACTTGAAAGGGCAAGGCAACTTCGAGGCTATCAGACTCATTTGGATTCACAAACACATAAGAGGGAAGCAAATAATTTTCTCTCTATTCATCTCATCTGTTGATTTTCTTTCTATTCATTTATCCTCTTGGATTTTTAATTTGTCTTCTAGAATTGCAATATCCATTTATCTTCAGCGAAACCGATAGGGTCTTCAAATAATCCATTTTTACCTTGAAATTAGATAATATTGTCTAATCTGATATATCCAGTTTTAAGATAAGATAGCTTCTAGAACATTTGAATTTGAATTGATCCTCTTGATTTGCTTGATCTTTTGAATTATTTAGATTTAATTTGATAAATCTGTCAATCTCTCTATTTTCTTGCATACCACTGAACATGAAAATACATTAAAAAGCAGAGTTTTATTTAAAAATAAATGAAGAAAATGTGACATATGTGATACAAAATTTGCAATGCACGTGCACAATCACACCCCCACACTTATCTTTTGCTCCTCTTCGAGAAAATAAAAAACAAAACAAAACAGACCTAAGATTAACTCACTTTCGTAGGAATCAAGGTTGCACTTAGCATGAGTAACAAGCTATTAAACCTCTAGGTTACCTCTTGAGGACGAGTTTTATCGCATGAGAGTTTTCAGTAGATTATACCCACAAAATCCATGAAGAAAGAGAAACAAAGAGTTAGTATTTTCAAAAAGCATTTTGAAAAGGAAAAATATTTGAAGTATTATTGTAAGAGTTCAAGTTATCTGTAAGTTATTGGAAAATATAAATTTTTCTTCCTAAACTTAGTCTCTATTCAAAAACTTGTTATCAATCAAGGTAAGGGGTTAAACTTTTATTTCTCATATAGTCTATTACTTTACCCTAAATCATATGCACCTTTGTGACTATGAAATTTGACTCAGGATTCTTTAACTCTAACTCTTATGCCTTATTTTTTTATATTTTTGATGGTATTATTCCTTAGTTTTATTAGGTTTTCTAGTCTGCCAATGTAACAAGCCTTTAGTCGGTGACACCCAAACGGGACGGTCTTAGGGCACCGGGTGAGAAAACACACAAAGGACTTAAGGACTCGAGCAAATAAGACCACAAAACTAAGGATTTTATTATATGAACCGATTTTAGGTGTGAATACTTATACTTTATTAGGCACAAATACCCACCTTAATCAGAGGATTTTTTATATATATAATTTATAAATATATTTAATAACGCATAAAAATCTTTTTTTTTGAACTCTAAGTGTGTAAGTGTTATAAAGTTGCATATTTCATCAAGGTAAAGTTCAAGACTAAATTACTTTTTCAAGTTTTCTTCCTAACCCTAGAAATCAAACAAATAATCTTATTTTGACCAAGTATAAGAAATTCTAATTATGATTTTCCTATTCCTTAAAATTGACTTAATTTCTTATAAAAAAATATGTCAAAATATTGTTCCTCTTTTCAAAAGTTTTTAAAGGCAAAAAAATGTTAATTTTTTTATTTTGTTTTTTAAGTAAAAATAAAACCTATGTTATGTTAGAACCCTCCCCCACACCTATCTCATGCATTGTCCTTAATGAATGCATAAATACATGAAAAAAAAAGAAAGGGAAAGAAAATATTACCTTAAGGTGATGGTTCCGGTGGTGGTCGGATTGGGCAAAGCGTTGCTACCCAATCAAGATCATGTGGTGGTTCACAGAACCCGCCTTTAATGACCTCTTTTCTATTTACATATTTACAGCCCCCAACATGAATAGGATCGTGAAAGATCCTATCATGAAACTTATTCTCTTTACATGATCAGTCTTGAAAAATCATCATGGAGTAATCATGGTCTATACCTGTGTCCAACAAAAAAATGTGACTAGGTAGAATGGTTGACATGGGCTCAAGAATGATAGGTTTTGTAACCAATACTAACTCAGAAAAATTAACTTTGGGTTCAAGAGTCGATTTTAATTCAAGAGTTGAGTCTAAATTAAATAATTGAAATTACATTCTTTTACCATCAATGAAACGTGACTATTCAAAATTGGTGATTTAATTTCTAGATCTATGGGTATGGAAATAAATGTTGGCTTTGAAAATTGGTCTAAATTGGGTGAGGATACCGTAATCAACATAGATTCGAAGATGAAAACTGAATCACAAGGTTGGGGATTGGGGTCACATTAACATTCTAGTTCAATCTAATTGAATAGAAAACTTGCCAATTTGTTCAAGGTTTGAAATTGGTCAAGTTCAAATTTGTGTGATAAAATTGAGTCTTGATCATAGTCTCCAAGACACCAAGATTCTTCATTCCTATCAATATGGCTAGGGCAATTGGGAATGGTCAAACATATGTTAGGTAGAGTTTTCTCATTTCTATCTTTCACTATGTTGAAATAACGACTCATTTGTGCTTGTAGCCTATCGATAGTTTGGGAAAAATTATTTTCGGACTGAATCAGATTTTCCATACTCCTATTTGAGTCCATAGGTTCTTCTTCTTATTGTGGGACTTTGAACATAGAGTAAGGATCTTCGATCTAGGAGTCTTGTGAGAATTGTGAATCCATCATTTTCAGCTTTTGTTCTTAGGACTCAATCATAGCTTCTATACTTTTCATAGACTCAGATTTTTTCTATTGTTTGATTATGACTAAGAAAATTAGAGGTTGAATGTTGGAATGGTGGTTGACAATATGACTCGGGGGAGTTGTATCCCCATTGACTTTGTGAAGAGTAGTGATGATTATTCCAGTCTTGTTCATAGTATTGGGACTGAGGCATGTATTAATTCGGTTAAGACCAATCCGGCACACTATGTTGGTTAAAGTTATGATATGCCAGGTTGGTAATCTCCAAGTCAAAAGAGGTCAGAGTGTAATACAGATTATCATTATAATTGGAAAAATTATTGTTACAAGCCATATCACATAAGAAATGTCAAAAACAGGCAAAGAAAAACAAACAAATACACAAAAGAGAAAAATCTAGTTTAAGTTAGGGGAGATCTTAAACCTAGACGACTCCTAACTGGTTAGACTATTCACGAGGGGTATATTGTAGAATCTGACCACAAGTTAATCGTTCAGGTAAGGCAAGATCAGTGAAAGATATCTGTGCCTAAGCAATGGGTCTAATTATGTCAAACCACTGTTCTTCGAGGTTTCACCTCATCAATCCCTAACCTTTAACACTGATTTGGCAAGAGTCAAATTCTAATTAACTTTCCCTTTAGGTCAGTCTCTATCGAGTTCGAGATGTCCCTAGGGTCAACATCTACTTAGTTTTAGTTAGGCTTGGGTTAGTGAGTGAGGAGATTGTTGTGGACTAAGGGAGGATAATGACTTGCCCACCTTATCTTGTTTGTAGGACAAGCCCTTAAATCAATTTAGTGCAACGTGTAAATGAAAAATAACACTTAAGTTGTGTAAACAATTCAAAAGTGTTCCTATACGACATGCTATGCATACGTACCTTTGCTCTATCACTCTTCAATAGTAATGTAAAATGTAAACGAATTAGACATGTGCCTAAATGTAAAGTCTAAACTGTTTTTAGCAGTTAACAAACATCAATTTATTGTTGAGGTTAGAAAGTAAGTACAGTGAGTTGAACAAAAAAATAAATAGTTGCAGAAATTTAGCTTTATAATTCAACCAACCTGCAAAAAATACAGGTTAGTAGTTCACTGAGATTGCTGCGTGAATGCAGCAAATCTGAGGGCTTCTGGGCTCTGCTTTCTTGAGCAGAGTCTAAGGCCACTTATATGTCCAATGTAGCAAAAATTTATTTGATATCTATCACTGCACACAAAGAACAAAGAAGAAAGTTAACAAAAATATAAATTTAAAAAGAGAATTACTTACCATCCCTCCCCGGCAACGACGCCAAAATTTGATTGAGTTAAAACTTGCACACAGAAAATACAGAATTTCAGCAATACAGAACAGAAGTGTAAGTGCTCAATGCTACCACTATAGCGAGTGGTTATGCGGATTGTGATTCACAAGTAGGGACTAGTGATGGAAGCTTTTTGTAAGTTCTCTTTAATTCACAAAAAATGGTTAAAGTTCTTCTTTCAGTTCTTTAAAAGAAAAGAAAAATAAGTTATGTTAATTTGTTAAAAAAATGATAGATTGAGTAGGTGGAGAAAAATAGAAATTGATTTTGTACAAAGAAAGTGAAAAATAATAAATAGAGTTGAGAGATGGTGATGTTGGTGATCTAAACTAAAAATTAAAAAAAGTTAAACCCTAAAAATTATTTACATACCTCTTCGTCGCCTGCTTACCTTTGACCCGTATTGATGATGTACCTATGTTTGAAGGTGAGCGAAGTATGAGAAATAGGATCTTCCCCTTTCCCGATTTACACTACGAAATGAAGGGCAAGCTACACTACCATAGGAATGGCTATCCATCAACCTAAGCCATCAACGACGCTTGCAAAGGCAAGGCAACTTCGAGGCTATCAGACTCATTTTGATTCACAAATATAGAAGAGAGAAGCAAATAAAAACAAGAGTAAAGAAGAAAAGAAACATCGATTTGACTCAAATAATAATGAGAGAAAAGATTTACCTACACTGGTGTCACCCTTAGTACAAGCTTTGTTTCATTCCTTTATAAAGCTTTCCTCTCCTCTCAGTTATATAAATAAAACTAAAATTACATAAAAAAACAAAAACCTAAGTTATAAACTACAAATAGCCTAATTTCTATTCTCTGCTTTATCGTCTCTCTGCCTCTGATGTGCGGGGTATTTAGAGGGTAGAAATGGATAGGGGAGACGAGTGGAGAGATAGGGGAAGCTGGCTATTTCTGAATTTGAATCCTCCCCCTATCTTCAAACTTTATTTGATTTATCCAAAATTTTATTTGAAAATTTAATTCTGATATGCAGCTTGTTGGCGTGCCGATTGCTAAATATCATTTGTCAAATGATAGAATTGGGAAGAGTGATAAATATATGAATTGTAGCCCTTTAAGTCTTCTTTTTAAATCATCTTGAATTATTTGATTTGAGTTTCAGTAGTGAACGTTATGATTAAACTATTAAAGAGTGTCCAGTCTAAAGACGAGTCTAAATTGATTTAAAACGCCAAATTTACTTGGATTTTCCTCCTTATCTCCAAATATTATTGATTCATCTCATCTGTTAATTTTCTCTCATTCATTTATCCTCTTGAATTTTTAATTTATCTTCTAAAATTGATAAGATATCCATTTATCTTCAGTGAAACTGATAGGGTCTTCAAACAATCCATTTTTCCCTTAAAATTAGATAATATTATTTTATCTGATATATCCACTTTTCAGATAATATAGCTTTTAGAATATTTGAATTCTAATTGATACCTTGATTTTCTTGAACTTTTAAATTATTTGGATTGAATTGGATAAATCTGTCAATCTCTCTATTTTCTTCGTTAACTACACTATATACCACTGGCATGAAAATACATTAAAAAGTAGAGTTTTATTTAAAATAAATGAATAAAAGGTGACATATGTGATACAAAATTTGCAATGCACGTGTACAATCACACCTCCACACTTATCTTTTGCTCGTCTTCAAGCAAAATAAAAAGAAAATAAAAATAAAACTAACCTAATATTTACTCACTTTCGTAGGAATCACGGTTGCACTTAGCAAATGCAACAGGCCATTAAATCTCTAGGTTGCCCTTGGAGGATGAGGTTTGTCACATGATTCAGTGGACTACACCCATATAATCCATAAAGAAAGAGAAACAAGAGTTAGTATTTTCGAAAAGCATTTTTGAAAAGGAAAATATTTGAAGTATTATTGTAAGAGTTCAAGTAATCTGTAAGTTATAGGAAAATCTACTTTTTATTTCCTAAACTTAGTCTCTATTCAAAAACTTGTTATCAATTAAAGTAAGGGGATAAATTTGTATTTCTCATCTAGTCTATTACTTTACCGTAAATCATATGCACCTTTATGACTGTGAAATTTTGACTCGGGATTCTTTAACTTGAACTCTTATGCCTTATTTTTTTATATTTTTAATGGTATTATTTCTTAGTTCTATTAGGCTTTCTAATCTGCCAATGTAATAAGTTTTTAGTCGGTGACACCCAAACTAGACGGTCTTAGGGCACCGGGTGAGAAAACACCCTAAGGACTTAAGGACCCGAGTAAACAAGGCCACAAAATTAAGGATTTTATTATATGAAACGCTTTTAGGCATGAATACTTATGCTTTATGAGGCATAAATACCTAGCTTAATCAGAGAATTTTTTATATATATAATATATATATATTTTTAATAAGGCATAAAAATCTTTGTTTTGAATCCCAAGCGTGTGAGTGCTATAAAGTTGCATATTTCATCAAGATAAAGATCAAGACTAAATTACTTTTTCAAGTTTACTTTCTAACCCTAAAAATCAAACAAATAATCTTATTTTGATCAAGTATAAGAAATCCTAATTATGATTTTCCTATTCCTTAAAATTGGCTTAATTTCTTGCAAAAAATATATCAAAATATTGTTCCTCTTTTCAAATGTTTTTAAAGGCAAAGAAAATGTTAATTATTTTATTTTATTTTTTAAATTAAAAGAAAACCTATGTTATGTTAGAGCCCTCCCCACACCTATCTCATGCATTGTCCTCAATGAATGCATAAATACATGAAAAAGAAGAAAGCGAAGGAAAATATTATCTTAAGGTGGTGGTCCGGTGGTGGTTAGATTGGGCCAAGCGTTGCTACCCAATCAAGATTATGTGGTGGTTCATAGAACCTACCTTATTGACCTCTTTTCTATTTACATATTTACAGTCCCCAACATAATAGGATCATGAAAGATCCTATCATGAAACTTATTCCCTTTACATGACCAGCCTTAAAAAATCATCACGGAGTCATCATGGTCTATACCTGTATCCAATAAAAGAATGTGACTAGGTGGAATGGTTGACTTGGGTTCAAGAGTGATAGGTTTTGTAACCAATACTAACTCGAAAAAATTAACTTTGGGTTCAAGAGCCGATTTTGATTCAAGAGTTGAGTCTAAATCAAATAATTGAAATTCATATTCTTTTTCCATCAATGAATTATGAGTATTCAAAATTAGTGATTCAATTTCTAGATGTATGGGTACGAGAATAAATATTGGCTCTGAAAATTTGTCCAAATTGGGTGAGGATACTGGAATCAACATAGATTCGAAGATGAAAACTGAATCACAAGGTTGGGGATCGGGGTCACATTCACATTCAAGTTCAATCTTATTGAATGGAAAATTTTCAATTTGTTCAAGGTTTGGAATTGGTCAAGTAAAAATTTGTGTGATGAAATTGAGTCTTGATCAAAGTCTCTAAGACATCAAGATTCTTCGTTCCTATCTATATGGCTAAGGCAATCTAGAATGGTCGAACATATGTTAGGTAGAATTTTCTCATTTCTATCTTTCACTATGTTGATATAACGACTCATTTGTGCTTCTAGCCTATCGATATATTGGAAAAAATTATTTTCGGATTGAATCTGGCTTTTTATACTCCTATCTGAGTCCATAGGTTCTTCTTCTTGTTGTGGGACTTGGAACATGGAGTAAAGATCTTGGATTTGAGAGTCTTGTGGGAATTGTGAGTCCATCATTATCAACTTTTGTTCTTGGGACTCAATTATAGCTCCTATACTTTTCATAGCCTCAGATTTTTCTTCTATTAGTTGATCATGACTAGAAAAATTATAGGTTGAATGTTAGAATGGTGATTGACAATATGACTCGAGGGAGTTGTATCTCCATTAACTCAGTGAAGAGTAGTGATAATTATTCCAGTCTTGTTCCTAGTATTGGGAGTAGGGCATGTATTGATTCGGATAAGACCAATCTGGCACACTAGGTTGGTTAAAGTTATGATTTGCCGAATTAGTAATATTCGAGTCAAAAGAGGTCGGAGTGTAATATGGATTATCATTAAAATTAAAAAATTATTGTTATAAGCCATATAACACAGGAAATGTCAAAAACATACAAAGAAAAATAAACGAATACACAAAAGAGAAAAATATTGCCTAAGTTAGGGTAGATCTTAGACCTAGACGACTTCTAACTGGTTAGACTATCCACGGGGGGTATATTGTAGAATCTGACCATAGGTTACTCGGCCAGGTAGGGGCAAAATCAGTGGGAGCTATCCGACCCTAAGCAACAGGCCTAGTTATGGTAAACCACTGTTCTTTGAGGTTTCGCCTCATCAATCCCCAACCTTTGACACTGATTTGGCAAGAGTCAAATTCTAATCAACTTCCCCCATATGTCAGTCTCCTATTGAGTTCAAAATGTCCCTAGGGCAAACATCTACTCAGTTTTAGTTAGGCTTGGGTTAGTGAGCGAGGAGATTGTTTGTGGGCTAAGGGAGGGTAATGACTTTCCTACCTTATCTTGTTTATAGGACAAGCCCTTAAATCAATTTAGTGCAACATGTACATGAAAAGCAACACTTAAGCAATGTAAACAATTCAAAAGTGTTCCTATACTACATACTATGCACACGTACCTTTGCTCTAGCATTCTTCAACAGTAATGTAAAATGTAAACAAATTAGACACGTACCTAAATACAAAGTCTAAACCGTTTTTAGCATTTAACGAGCATCAATTTACTTTTGAGCTTAGAAATTATGTACAATGAGTTAAATAAAAAAATAAATAGCTGCAGAAATTTAGCTTTGAAATTCAACCAACCTGCAAAAAATACAGATTAATAGTTCACTCAGATTGCCATGTGAATTTAGCAAATCTGAGGGTTTCTGGGCTCTACTTTCTTGAGCAGAGTATAGTGCCACTTTGATGCCCAATGCAGCAAAAATTTCATTGATATATATCACTTCACACCAAGAACAACGAAGAAAGTTAACCAAAAAAGTAAAATTAAAAAGAGAATTACTTACCGTCCCTCCCTGGCAACGGCGCCAAAATTTGATTGAGTTAGAACCTGCACACAAAAAATACAGAATTTTCAGAATACAAAATAGAAGTGCAAGTGCTCAATGCTACCACCATAGCGAGTGACTATGCGGATCGTGATCCATAAGGAGGGACTAGCGATGGAAGCTTTTTGTAAGTTCTCTTTAGTTCAAAAAAATGATTAAAGTTCTTTCAGTTCTTTAGAAGAAAAGGAAAATAAGTTATATTAAATTATTAAGAAAGTGGTAGATTGAGAAGGCGGAGAAAAATAGAAAATGATTTTGTACAAAGAAAGTGAAAAATAATGAATAGAGTTGAGAGATGGTGATATTGGTGATATAAACTAAAATTAAAGGAAAGAAGGTTAAATCCTAAAAAAATCCTTACTTATCTCTTTGGTGCCTGTTTACCTTTGACCTGTATCAACGATGAACCTTTATTCGAAGGTACGCGAAGTATGACAAATAGGATCTTCCCCATTCCCGATTTACATTACGAAATGAAGGGGCAAGCTACACTACCATAGGAATGGCTATCCATCACCATAAGCCATCAACGACGCTTGCAAGGGCAAGGCAACTTTGAGGCTATCAGACTCATTTGGATTAACAAACACAGAAGAGGGAAATAAACAAAAACAAAAGTATAGAAGAAAAGAAACTTCAATTTGATTCAAATAACAATGAAAGAAAAGACTTTCTTACACCAGTGTCACCCTCAGTAAAGGCTTTGCTTCATTCCTCCATGAAACTCTTCTCTCTTCTCAGTTACATAAATAAAACTAAAATTACATAAAAAAATAAAACACCTAAGTTACAAACTACAGAATAGCCTAATTTTTACTCTCTATTTGATCGTCCCTCTCTCTCTGATGTGTGGGGTATTTAGAGGGTAGAAATGGCTGGGGGAGATGAGTGGAGAGATGAAGGAGCTAGCTATTTTTGAATTTGAATCCTCCCTTTATCTCAAAACTTGATTTGATTTATCCAGAATTTTATGTGGAAATTTAATTCTGATCTGCAGCTTACTGGCGTGTCGATTGCCGAATATCACTTATCAAATGATAGAATTGGAAAGAGTGATAAACATAAAAATTGTAGCCCTTTAAGTCTTCTTTTTGGATCATCTTAAATCATTAGATTTAAGTTTCAGTACCGAATGTTATGATTAAACTATTAAAGAGTATCCAGTCTGAATCTAAGTCTAAGTTGATTTAAAACTCCGAATTTACTTGGATTTTCTTCCTTATCTCCAAATATAATTGATTCATCTCATCTGTTCATCTTCTCTCTATCCATTTTTCCTTTTGAATTTTAAATTTTTTTCTAAAATTGAAAAGATATCAATTTATCTTCATCAAAACCAATAGGGTCTTCAAATAATTCATTTTTCTCTTGAAATTAGATGATATTATCTTATCTGATATATTCTGTTTTCAGATAAAATAGCTTCTAGAATCTTTGGATTTGAATAGATCCTCTTTATTTGTTTGATTTTTTGAATTATTTGGATTTAATTGGATAAATCTGTCAATCTCTCCATTTTCTTCATTCATTACACTACATACCACTGAACATAAAAATACATTAAAAAGAAGAGTTTTATTTAAAAAATAAATGAAAAAAATGTGACATATGTGATACAAAATGTGCAATGTATGTGCACAATGAAATAATATAAGTCCAATATCTTATATACCAAGATACAAAGTCCATATAAATCTGATGCTCAATATCAATAAGGTAACATCAAGAACTGCCAAGTAACTCTAAATACCAGTAAGCATGTAAGAAACTGATACTTGACAATCTAGCTCTCATCGACTCACCTATCAATTAATAGGTAATTATTTTGCAAGTTTCGATTCATCAAATAATTATCTGATAAATAATACACATGAGTTATACTATCTGTCCTCAAATATGAACTAGACCAGGTGATCAGTAGATCGAATCAAGTCACAGTATAAGGTATATCTCAAATAGTCATGAATCAATAGTAACAATCAACCATCACATGAAATGAGATTGATAAGCGTTCAGATAAATTGCATAATAAAAGTGTACATTCACTGATATCATATGAAATTGTACAGGTAATCATACTGGTCATATATATCAGATAGTTATATGAAATGATACAGGTAACATATAAACAAAACTAAAAATGATAAACAAGGAAATGATACAAGAGCAAACACTCACATGAAATGACATAGTTTTGAAACTGAATCGCCATCTGGTCTTCACTGCATGAATCGGTATGGATCTCTGAATCATCTCGTAAGTCAGTCTTCGAACCGTCAGTGTATCGGGTCCACAACGAGCATAATTCCGAACCTCCTGTTACCGAGTTTGAATCGCATGACGAGTTCAAATCGTTGCAACATGCAACTGAACACTCAAGGACATATGTACACATAATTACACTGGTATATACCCACACACATGACACACCACATACATACACGTACACTCGCATATGCATCAACACACATACATAATTATGCATACATTTATACATACGTGCATGCATATCATCCTCACAATAACACCCATGCATAAACACCCACATACTCACACACCCACACACTTACACACGTCCACATGCATTCAAATAAACACAAACACACTCACACATTCACCAAATACGCACAACATGCACATTAATATACACACACGCCCACATGTATATAATTATAACACATCCAAATCACACTATCTTCCAAACAACATGCAGCACATCTATTAAGCACACCCATTAATGCACATGATGTATAAACATATACATAATAACACACACACACACACACACACACTCACCTAATCAACACACATTAATATACCAACATAACCATTCATGCAAAACTATAAAGAGAGAGGGAAGATAACTCGGAGCCAACAGAGAAGGCATGGAGCAGCGGGTGAGTTCGCGGCATCGATGACGAGGATCAGAGAGTGTGGAGAGGGTCGACGGCTTGCCGAAGTTCCCGCGGAGTAGATTAAGATGCCGGGGCTCGTGGGGCTCGCGCGGCTGTTGGTGCACTGGACCGTGTTCGACAGGTGAAACGCCCCACCTTACTGGGTACAGAGACGCTACTGCAACATAGATATGTGATTGTTATTCATTTTTGCATATTTTACCACATCCATACAATGCATATTGCAAATAAAAATGTGATTTTTAATCCTTTTCTCTCTATTTTTGCAGGTCCATATTCTAATTGAGAAAAGGCCCAAAATCCCTTTAATTATCAAAAATTAAAGGAAAATAAATCAAAGCCCAAAAGTTAAGGCCAGGATCTGGAGAAATTCACGCGCCAATTCAAACTTCCAGAAGGACCACGTGGCTAACAATCTACGAGATACGCGCAACAGAAATCTCGGCCCCAACGGCCTTGTAACTGCCGCATATCCACAGCAACTGCCGCAGATCTGCGGCAGTTACAAGGCTGGGATTTTCTCCAACAACCCAGGTTCTAGAGACTTCTCTCTGAGGCTATAAATACACCACCAGGGCCTTCGCAAAAGAGAAGAAGAGGAGAGAGGAGAGAATAGAGAATAGAGCTTGTATTTTGTAGGTTTTTCTCTAGGATTTTTAGTGCTCTAGGTCTTCTTCTTCCTCCCTAGAAATTCTGCAAAGAGAGAGATTGTAAGAGAGAGAAAGCTTGTGTAAACCAAGGAGTGACAACTTGTGAAGCAAGGATTAATCCATTCTCTTTTCTCTTCTATTGCATTTTCTAGTATTCACTTGCTTTCTTTAATTCAAGCTTTACTTTCATTGCACTTTTATTCATGCATTGCTTTTCTTTTCTTATGGCTAGCTAACTTCTTCTAACATGACTAGCTAACCACTAACTTTGCTAATTACTAACTCTTGGGTGATTGCTAATACTTCATCTTGCAAGTTGTTGAGTCTTTTTCATCCCCCATGGGTTACTTTCATGCTTGGCAAGTTCTTGTTGTAATTCTATATGATTCATGTGTGCCTTATTTAGAGCCTTGTCTTTAGAACAAGTGCCTTGATGGAACATGGAGATGGATCACCAACCATATGCTATTTGTTGTACAACTTCTTTACTTCAATTAATGAATGTTGTATCTTCTTCCTTAGCATCCCTTGAGTGTCGCTCTTTGATTCCACCATTGAAAGTCTATTTTGTAGGCCTATGACATCTATGAGGCTACAAGACAAGTCCAAGAATGATCACCCGTCATCCAAGTGGGAAAGCAACTAGACCAACACGCAAGACAAACATATGCCGATGAATCAACATGAGGCACGCATCACCATCACGGAGTTTAGTAAGTTTAGCAAATTAGTAAGGTTAGCTAGTCATGGTTTTCTCCATTCTTAAATCTTTTATAAAGTTTTCTTTCCTTTAGTTTAATTCCAAAGCAAATCTCTTCTTCGATTTCTTTTCATTTTCCATCATGCACAAACCCACCAAGTCTTTTATTTCTTTTTCCAATTCTTCTACATTCTTTTAAAGCAAAGAAGAACCTTCGTTTTCTATCTTCACAACGAACCGTAAAGCTTCCATCGTGAGCTCTCCCTGAGGATTCGACCCGTATAGCCACTGCTACTACGGAGATTTGGAAAGGATACATTAAACATTGAATACATTGTGGAGTAATCAAGCACCTAAGGTTGACTCTAAACCTTCTCTCTTTTGTTGAATATTTGTGCAATCCACCACACTATCCCTTTTCCAATAAAATTTTTGGTGCCGTTGCCGGGGAGAGCAACGGTTTTTGATTTCAAGTGAAGAACTAAACGAATCTTCTTCTCTGTTGTAGGTTACAGGTGAAGAAATAGGAAAATTTGCATTGCAGTAACATATAAGTGGCTCTGGGCTTCTGCTCTTGAAAGCAAAAACCAGAAGTCCTCTGAATTGCCGCAATTTCACGGCAAAAGCCGCAGATTTGCGGCAAGGAGGAGTGAACTACTGACCAAATTTCTGCAGGGTTGTTTGCTCTGCAAAATACAGCTGCTGCAATACTTAAATTCTTGTATGCTTCACCTTATATCTGCTAATAATCAACAGTAAAAAGTGGTTGAAACGTTAAAAATTGATTAGACATTTGCATTTCTAGGCACGTATCTTTTCAATTCATTTACTTTTACTGTTGAAGAGTGCTGGAGCAAGGTACGTTTTGCATTGCATATAGACTAGGAATCATCTCTTGCTAAATTTTCATACTTTGAGTGAATCCTAGTTATATATCTTGTACATTTGCACAATCCAATTTTAAGGGCACTAACCCATAAATAAGATAAGGTGGGGGATTTCATTACCCTTTCCTTAGCCTAAAAACCACCATCCCAGCACTCACTAACATAAGCCTAATTTAAAAAAAAAATAGACGTTTGCCCTAGGGACATCTCGGACTCACTTAGGAGATTATCCTAAGGGGGAAAGTGTTGGAATTTGACTCTTGTAAAATCAGTGTCTAGGAAAGGGATTGAGGGCCGAAAGCCCGAAGGTTGGTGGTTATTTAATTAAGGAATGTCTCTGACGGAAAACTTCCCAACAACCTTGCCCTGACCTGGCTGATTAGCTTGTGGTCAAAGTCTACACTAAACCTCCCGTGGACGGTCTAATCAGTTAGGAGTTGTCTAGGTCATAGGTCTACCCTAACTTAGGTTAGAATTTTTTTTCTTTTTTGTTTGTTTATTTGTTTGTTTCTTTTTGTTTGTATTTCATTGTGTGATATGGCTTATAATAACAATTTTTCAACTTCAATAATAATCCATATTACACACCGACTTCATTTTCGGATATTACCAACCCGGCATATCATAACTTTGACCAACCTAGTGTGCCCGATTGGACTTATCCGAATCAATATGACCTATACCCCCCATCTAATAACTATAATTTCCATAATTATTTCAACTCTTCACCGAGTCAGTGGGGATTCACCTACCCCGAGCATAATTTCCAACCACCTTGTCCTCCTTCTCCACCCAGTCCACAATATTTTCAAGACACAGACTCAATTCCACCAGTCCAAAACAGAACACCATCAATTTTGAAAATGAGTATGCGTGAGTCCAAACAAAAATCACCAAATCCAATGGACTCACAATTTCACCACCAGTTCCAAAACAATACTTCATCTTTGCAACAAAATGATGAACCTATCAATTATGTAAAGATGCTTGAAGACATGACTCAGGCTCAAAATGCTCATAATCGTGACATAGATATAATGGTCGAAAGTCTCCGTTCTTATCGTTCGACTATTTCTAATGTCACTAACCATTCTGTCAGAGCCAAAGAGTCATGTTGTTTTGGAAATCAAGATTCTATTTCAGCACGCTCATTTGAACTTGTCCAAACTTCAAATTCCATTGACATTTTGGCAAGTTTTCCTTTTCCTGAAATAGAACTTGAAAATGAATATGATCTTGAACCCCAACTTAGTGATTCAATTTTTCTTCCTGATTCAATAATGACTCCGGTGTTTTTACCTGACTTCAATCTTTTCCCGGAGTCGACATTGGATCCTGCCCCAATTCATAATGAAGTTGAATCACCCATCTTTGAGGATCATATTGAACTTGACCAATTATACACTTCTGAAGATACTATTGACAAATTGGCAAGTTTAAATTTTGACCTGAGTTTTGAAGAGTTGTATGGAGAGGAGCTGAAATTCCTTAATATTGGAAGTAATGAGATATGTGATCTAGATTCTCACATCTGTGATCCAGTTCAACTTTCTGAATCAATATTGACTCCTGTTTTGTCACCAAACTTGAGTAATATTTTAGAGTCAGTTCTGATTCCTCTACCTATCATTCCTGAACTGGAATCACCCATATTAGGTCACATTCCATTGTTGGAAAATACATGTGGACTGGAGTTTCAACTTCTTGACTTGGACCCAATTCCTGAACTCATTTTGACTCCTGAACCTTACTTGACTTAAGTCACCTTCCTGAGTCGGTATTAGTTCCTGTCCTTCCTGAGTCCAAGTCAACCGTTCTATCATTTCATACACCATTCTGGAACAAGGTGGTTGATAAATTTGACTCTGAAATTAGTTATGGAAAATGGAAATTAGATGGGGTTAAATACTTAATAAAGATCCTTCATGGATTTATATTTTTAGTGGGTTATATTCATGATATTTCTGGTGGGTTCCTCTGAACCCAAAGCAAAGTTGATTGGGCCACATTTCGTGGACCAATCAGGTCGCCACCGGAACCACCACCTTGAGGTAATTTTTTCCGTCCCTCTCTATTTGTTTCATGCATACATATATCACGATGCATTGAGGACAATGCATGAGATAAGTGTGGGGGAGGGTTTACTAACATAAAGTTTTTAGATTTTCTTTCTTTTACACTTCTTTTAAAAAAAAAAAAACACTTTTTGAAATAAGAGACAAATGTTTTGATCTATTTTTAAGAAAATTAAGATGATCTTAGAAATTAAGAAAGCCTTAATTATGACATCTTAAACCTAGTTGAAATAATGGATATTGTTTAAAATTATAGGCTAAGTAAGAAAAATTGGGGAGATATTTTTATCTTGAATTTTTTGCCTTAGATAGTATGCACTTCACACTTACACATTTTTGGGATGGAAACAAAGACCAAAAAGGCATAAAAATATAAAAAAAAAAGAAAAGAAAAAAATATATAATAAAACATCACTTATTAAGCTGGATAATTGTACCTCAAGAAGCATGATTATTCACGCCTAACGGTGGTAAAGGAAATAAATAATTCCCTTTAGTTTTGTGGCCTTATTTACTTGAGACCTTAAACCCGAGGGATGTTTTCTCATCTGGTGCCCTAAGACCATCTGGTTTGGGAGTCATCGGTTATAGGCTCGTTACATGGGTAAACTAGAAAGCCTAAACTAAGGGAAGAAGAAAAAAAAAAGAAAGTATATATAAATAAATGGCTTGATGGTTAGAGTTGAAATCCCAGAAATCTTCACTATCACAATGTGCATACTATCTAGGTTTTATGAAAGATAAAATATTCAATCCAATTTTGAATTCTTACCTTAATTGAAGACAAGATCCTGCATGGAGACTAAGTTTAAGGAAGAATGATTATAGGTGGACTTATGACCTTAGATCACTTATATTTTTGCAAAAATAGTTCGAAAACATGTCTCTCTTTCAAAATGAATTTTCAAAACACTAACATTTGTCTTCTTTCTTTATGGATTTTGTGGGTGCAATCTGCTGAAAACCCTCAGGAGACAACACTCCTCCTCTAGGGTAACCTAGAGGTTTAACGGCTTGTTGCACGTGCTCAGTGCAATCGTGTCACCTACGAAAGTGGTGTAATAATCTAGTTAGGATTTTCTTTTTCTTTCTTTTTTGCTCGAGGACGAGCAAAAACTAGGTATGGGGGTGTGATTGTTATTCATTTTTGCATATTTTACCAAATCCATACCATGCATATTGCAAATAAAAATGTGATTTTTAATCCTTTTCTCTCTATTTTTGCAGGTCCATATTCTAATTGAGAAAAGGCCCAAAATCCCTTTAATTATCAAAAATTAAAGGAAAATAAATCAAAGCCCAAAAGTTGAGGTCAGGATCTGGAGAAATCCACGCGCCAATTCAAACTTCCAGAAGGACCACGTGGCTAACAACCTACGAGATACGCGCAACAGAAATCTCGGCCCCAACGGCCTTGTAACTGCCGCATATCCACAGCAACTGCCGCAGATCTGCGGCAGTTACAAGGCTGTTGAGCCCGGGATTTTCTCCAACAACCCAGGTTCTAGAGACTTCTCTCTGAGGCTATAAATACACCACCAGGGCCTTCGCAAAAGAGAAGAAGAGGAGAGAGGAGAGATTAGAGAATAGAGCTTGTATTTTGTAGGTTTTTCTCTAGGATTTTTAGTGCTCTAGGTCTTCTTCTTCCTCCCTAGAAATTCTGCAAAGAGAGAGAAAGCTTGTGTAAACCAAGGAGTGACAACTTGTGAAGCAAGGATTAATCCATTCTGTTTTCTCTTCTATTGCATTTTCTAGTATTCACTTGCTTTCTTTAATTCAAGCTTTACTTTCATTGCACTTTTATTTATGCATTGCTTTTCTTTTCTTATGGCTAGCTAACTTCTTCTAACATGACTAGCTAACCACTAACTTTGCTAACTACTAACTCTTGGGTGATTGCTAGTACTTCATCTTGCAAGTTGTTGAGTCTTTTTCATCCCCGATGGGTTACTTTCATGCTTGGCAAGTTCTTGTTGTAATTCCATGTGATTCATGTGTGCCTCATTTAGAGCCTTGTCTTTAGAACAAGTGCCTTGATGGAACATGGAGATGGATCACCAACCATACGCTATTTGTTGTACAACTTCTTTACTTCAATTAATGAATGTTGTATCTTCTTCCTTAGCATCCCTTGAGTGTCGCTCTTTGATTCCACCATTGAAAGTCTATTTTGTAGGCCTATGACATCTATGAGGCTACAAGACAAGTCCAAGAATGATCACCCGTCATCCAAGTGGGAAAGCAACTAGACCAACACGCAAGACAAACATAAGCCGATGAATCAACATGAGGCACGCATCACCATCACGGAGTTTAGTAAATTTAGCAAATT
This sequence comes from Agave tequilana, assembly GCA_038442645.1. NCBI lineage: Eukaryota > Viridiplantae > Streptophyta > Magnoliopsida > Asparagales > Asparagaceae > Agave > Agave tequilana. The sequence continues at coordinate 86,931 of JAVJIF010005641.1, forward strand.
AGTAAGGTTAGCTAGTCATGGTTTTCTCCATTCTTAAATCTTTTATAAAGTTTTCTTTCCTTTAGTTTAATTCCAAAGCAAATCTCTTCTTCGATTTCTTTTCATTTTCCATCATGCACATACCCACCAAGTCTTTTATTTCTTTTTCCAATTCTTCTACATTCTTTTAAAGCAAAGAAGAACCTTCGTTTTCTATCTTCACAACGAACCGTAAAGCTTCCATCGTGAGCTCTCCCTGAGGATTCGACCCGTATAGCCACTGCTACTACGGAGATTTGGAAAGGATACATTAAACATTGAATACATTGTGGAGTAATCAAGCACCTAAGGTTGACTCTAAACCTTCTCTCTTTTGTTGAATATTTGTGCAATCCACCACACTATCCCTTTTTCAATAAATATGCAGAGCGAAAATACCCTCATATATGTACGCTAAGCAAATCAGTACAGTCAGGAATCAGAGTACGGAAGCACAGTGGTAATATACATTCCAACATTACAGTCTAAGTACATTGTTATCACAGTATGTGATCTAATATTATATGAATACTACATCACTGGAGTGTACAAAATATGAATTTTAGGAGATTAGCAAAATATGGAACTGGAAGATGCTCCCGTGTTGAATAGGAATCTCGAGAGTCTAATATAGGAGATGGATTTGAAGGACCATCTGACACGATCTCACGCTTCTACCAGGTTCTGATCCTTGGACTTGTGGGTTATGGGCTCACCACGCTTCCTCTGTGCACTCCGATCAGCAACAGGAACTCACCAATGTCTAAGCTTTTGAATCTGGACATGCAGATTTAGGGTTGTTAGAATGCAACCGAACGAGTACATAAGAATGCCAAGTGGCGTGCACCAAAGCAAATACACATGTACCGTAAATAAATGAAATTACGTGAAAATATGTTTATGTATGCATGAATCATGTTTAAATCAGATCAATGAAAGTATATGTAATTCATTAACCATATATATATAATGTAAATGTAGGCAAAATTAATTGCATAGACTCAATCTCTGGATCCATGAGATTAGGACGTCAAGGGAATAATCCTAACAAGGAAATCCTCATGTATATACCATGTACCTCACTTCACATCAACTAGGCGTATAAAACCAGAGTTGCTGAGAGTTGGTATATTAATGATGTTGTCATGTCATATTAGTAGAATCATGTACTGTATCGTAGTCAAGTCAGTATATGTATATAAGTAGCACATGTGTCAGTTAGTATCAGCAATATCAGTATCAGGGGTATCAAATATCATGTAATATCAGGAATGGAAGTTATATTTTGAATTCAGGTATATGTAGTTTAAGCTATGCAATAATGATCATCAGTACCGTCTGACATTTTCATTGTCTCCCTACACGTGTCACCCATCACTGGCAGTCCATACCAGAATAGTACCAGTGTATAAATGATTGAGTGAAAAACCTGCACAAAAAATACGAAATTTCAGAACTTATAATAAAAATGTGCAAGTGCTCAATTCTTCCGCTATAGCAAGTGGCTATGCGTGTCGTGATCCACAAGGAGGGTTTGCGATGGAAGCGTTACAGTTCTTTATTGAAATCGTTAAGAAGAAAAGCGAAGATTCTTCTCTGTTTTTAAGTTAAGAAAAGGAAAAAGAATTATGTTAAAATTAGAGAGAAAGTGAAAGATGAAGAAGGTGAAAAAAATCAGAACATAATGAAGCGAATATGTACAAATGAAGTGGAGAAAAAAAGAGTGATTTTGAAGAGATGGTGATTTAATTTACAAAAATGAAAGAAAGAAATAAAAGAGTTACTTACCTTCTTTTCACCAAAAGCTTACCTTGAGTTTTTAGCTTCGATGTTACCTTGAATTGGAGGCAAGCAGCGCATAGCCCATAAGAGTCGAATGTTAGTCTCTTCCACATTACATCATCAAGATACGCAAGCATGAAATGATACAGAGAGACTCACAATTCCATCGTCATGAGCTATCGGTGGCACTCGCAAAGGCAAGGCTCTTTCGATACTTTTAGACTCACTTGGAAGACAGTTGTACCAAAAAGAAAGGTAAAATAGAAAAGAAGAAGAAGAAGACTAAAAAGAAGTACATACACAAAAAGAACATCGATTTGATTTCATTACAATCAAAGAAAAGAAATAAGTCTTACACCGGTGTCACTCCAGCTCTAGCTTTAGTCTTGTTCTTTGATGAAAGTCGATCTCCTCTGAATTACATAAATGAAAACTAAAATTACATGAAAAGAAAGACTAAAAACCTAAACTAAGAAATGAAAACTAGGCTAAATTCCTATCTCTGCATGGTCGTCCCTTTTGCCTTTGAGTGAAAGTATTTATAAGAGAAATGGAGAGGGTAGAGGAGTGTGAAGATAAGTAAATCTAGCAATTTTTGAACTCCCCTTATCTTCAAACTTGATTTGAGGTGGATATTCAGTTCTGATCTGCAGTTTGTTGGTATATTGATTGCTGAATATCACTTATCAAATAACAGAATTAGAGATAATGATCAACATAAGAGTTGTAGCTCTGTAAGTCTTCTTTCTGGATCATCTTGAATCATCAGAATTGAGATTCTGTAGCAAAAGTTATGATTCGAATACTAAAATATATCCAGTCAGAATCTGAATCAAACTTGCTTCATCTCATCCCTTGATCTTTGCTTTAACCGATCGATTCTGAGAGGATTCTTCTCAACCAGTTTTCAACCTCTTGATTTTTCCCTGATTTAGTGAGTGTGAATTAATTCTGATTTAATTCAGAATTTTGGTGGGCTTTGGGCTCATTTCTCTTCATCTCCTTAAAGAATGGGCCTGCAAATAAATTAAGCAATTAATTAAGACAATGCAAAATTTTATTCTAAAATAGGTATGAAAATATGATATTAAATATGCAACATTAGTGACCAATCACACCCCCATACCTATCTTTTGCTCGTCCTCGAGCAAAACAACTAAACTATACTAAGGATTATTAGACCACTTTCGCAGGTCGCGCGATTGCACTGAGCATGTGCAACAAGCCGTTAAACCTCTAGGTTTCCCCTAGGGACGAGTGTTGTCTCGTGAGAGTTTTCAGCGGATTACACCCACAAAATCCATAAAGAAAGGGAAATAAAGAGTTAGTATTTTCGAAAAGCATTTTGAAAGAGAAAAATATTTGAAATATGATTGTAAGATCTAAGCAATCTATAAGTTATAGGAAAGCCGAATTTTTCATTCCTAAACTTAGTCTCTATTCAAAAATTTGTTATCAATCAAAGTAAGGAGTCAAATTGTACTTCTCATCTAGTCTATTATTTTACCCTAAGTCATATGCACCTTGTGAATGTGAAGATTTTGACTAAGGGTTCATTAACTCTAACTCTTATGCCTTATTTATTTTTATACTTTATTTTTTTTGTGGTATTATTTCTTAGTTTTATTAGGCTTTCTAATCTGCCCATGTAACGAGCCTTTAATCGATGACTCCCAAACCAGACGGTCTTAGGGCACTAGGTGAGAAGACACCCCTAGGACTTAAGGACTCGAGCAAACAAGGCCACAAAAGTAAGGATTTTATTATATGAACCTTTTAGGCGTGAATACTTATGCTTTATTAGGCACAAATACCCAGCTTAATCAGAAGATTTTTCTTTTCAAACTTATCTAATCATCTTTCGCATAAATACCAAGGCTTGCTTAGGCCAAAGTACCTAGCTAGTCAATAATTAGACTTGTTTTTTTTTCTTTTTTTTTTCAAACTCATCTAATTATCTTTTGCATAAATACTAAGGCTTTCTTAGGCCAAAGCACCTAGCTAATCAATAATTAGATTTGTTTATATATATATTTTTTATAAGGCATAAGAATCTTTGTTTTTGAGCCCAAGTGTGTAAGTGTATGAAGTGTGCATATTTCATCAAGGTAAAGATCAAGACCAAATTACTTTGACAAATTATCTTCCTAACTCTATAAATCAAACAAATAATCTTATTTTGACCAAGTATAAGAAATCCTAATTTGGATTTTTCTATTCCTTAAGATTAACTTAATTTCTTACAAAAATAAGTCAAAATATTGTTTCTATTTTTCAAAAAGTTTTTTTAAAAGTAAAGAAAAATGTTAATTCTTTTTTTTTTTAGAAAAAGAAAAGTTATGTTAGACCCTCCCCCACACCTATCTCATGCATTGTCCTCAATGTATGAATTAATGCATAGATGCATGAAAAAGAAGAAAGGGAAGGAAAATGGTTACCTTAAGGTGGTGGTTCCGGTGGTGGTCTGATTGGTCCACGAAACATGGCCCAATCAACTTTTCTTGGGTCTCGGAGGAACCCACCAGAAATTACTTTAATATAACCCACTAAAAAGATGTATCCATAAAGGATCTTTATTAAATATTTAACCCCATCTAATTTCCATATTCCATAATTGATTTCGGAGTCAAATTAACCACCTCGTCCCAGAAAGGAGTATGAAATGATAGAATGATTGACTTGGACTCAGGAAGTACAGGAACTAATACCGACTCAGGAAGGTAACTTAAGTCAAGTAAAGGTTCAAGAGTCAAAATAGGTTCAGAAATTGGGTCCAAGTCAAGAAGTTGAAACTCCAGTCCACATGTATTTTCCAACAATGGAATGTGACCTAATATGGGTGATTCCAGTTCAGGAATGATAGGTGGGGGAATCGGAACTGACTCTAGAATATTATTCAAGTTTGGTAATAAAATAGGAGTCAATATTGATTCAGAAAGTTGAACTGGATCACATATGTGAGAATCTAGGTCACATATCTCATTGAGTTCAATATCAAAAAATGGAGAACTTGCCAATTTATCCATAGGATTTTCAAAATTGTAAAGTTGATCAAGTTCAACATGATCCTCAAAGATGGGTGATTCAATTTCTTTATGAATTGGTACAGGATCCAATGTTGACTCCGGGAAAAGATTGAAGTCAGGTGAAGATACCGAAGTCATAATCGAATCAGCAAATAGAATTGAAAAACTAAGTTGGGGTTCAGGATCATAATCATTTTCAAGTTCTATTTCAGGAAAAGGAAAACTAGCCAAACTATCAATATCATTTGGAGTTTGGGTAAGTTCACATGGTTGTTCTGAAATAGAATCTTGATTTCCAAAACTACATGACTCTTCGGCTCTAACAGAATAGTTAGTGACATCAGGACGGTGGGAACGTAGAGATTCAACCATCATATCTATGTCACGATTACGAGTGTTTTGAGCCTGAGTCATGGCTTCAAGGATCTTTTCATAGTTGATAGGTTCATTGTTTTGATGAAAAGATGAAGAATTGTCTTGGAAGTGGTAGTGAAATTGTGAGTCCATCAGATTTTGGGATTTGTGTTTGGATTCACGCATACTCATTTTCATAATTGATGGTTTCCTATTTTGGACGGGTGGAACTGAGTATGAATCTTGAACATAATGTGGACTGGGTGGAGAAGGAGGGCAAGGTGGTTGGAAATTATGCTCGGGGGAGGTGAATCCCCACTGACTCGGTGAAGAGTTGAAATCATTATGGAAATTATAGTTATTAGATGGGGGACATGGGTTATATGGATTCGGATAAGACCAATCCGGCACACTAGGTTGGTTAAAGTCATGATATGCTGGGTTGGTAATATCCGAAAATGAACTTGGTGTGTAATATGGATTATTATTAAAGTTGAAAGAATTATTATAAGCCATATCACACACTAGAATACACACAAAAAAGAAAGATAAGCAAACAAATAAACAAACAAGAAAGAAAAAAAATGCTAACCTAAGTTAGGGTAGACCTAGACCTAGACGACTCCTAACTGGTTAGACTGTCCACAGGAGGTTTAATGTAGACTTTGACCACAAGCTAATCAGCCAGGTCAGGGCAAGGTTGGTGGGAGGTTTTCCGTCAAAAGACGTTCCTTAATTAAATAACCACCAACCTTCGGGCTTTCGGCCCTTAATCCCTTTCCTAGACACTGATTTGGCAAGAGTCAAGTTCCAACACCTTTCCCCCTTAGGATAATCTCCTAATTGAGTCCGAGATGTCCCTAGGGCCAACGTCTACTCATTTTAAGTTAGGCTTGGGTTAGTGAGTGCTTGGATTCTGATTTTTGGGCTAAGGAAGGGTGATTAAATTCCCACCTTATCTTATTATTGGGTGGTGCCCTTAAGATCAGTTTTTTGTGCAAGTGTACAAGATATGTAAGATTCACTCAAAGCGATATAAACAACCAAGAAGTGAGTCCTATGCTAAATGCAATGCATACGTACCTTGCTCCAGCACTCTTCAACAGTAAAAAATAAAGGAATTAAAAAGACACGTGCCTAAAATGCAAATGTCTAATCAATTTTTTATCTTTTCAACTAATATTTTACTGTTGATTATTAGCAGGCTTAGGTTATGGCATGTAAGAAAAATTAAAGTTGCAGCAAACTAGAATTTTTTTTTAAACTAAGCAGCCCTGCAAAAAGCTGTTAGTAGTCAACTCGTCCTTGCCGCGGATCCGCGGCTTTTGCCGTGGAAATGCGGCAATTCAGAGGGCCCTTGGTCTCTGCTTTTTGGAGCAGAGGCCCAAGGCCACTTGTATGTCACTGCAATAATAATTTTCTGCTTTGCTTGCCCTGTAACCTGCAGCAGAGAAGAAAATTCGTTTAGTTCTAAAAAATTTTCAATAAAAATTCAGATTTCAATAAAAACCGTTTTACCCTCCCCGGCAACGGCGCCAAAATTTGATTGAGTGAAAAACCTGCACAAAAAATACGGAATTTCAGAACTTATAATAAAAATGTGCAAGTGCTCAATTCTTCCGCTATAGCAAGTGGCTATGCGGGTCGTGATCCACAAGGAGGGTTTGCGATGGAAGCGTTACAGTTCTTTATTGAAATCGTTAAGAAGAAAAGCGAAGATTCTTCTCTGTTTTTAAGTTAAGAAAAGGAAAAGAATTATGTTAAAATTAGAGAGAAAGTGAAAGATGAAGAAGGTGAAAAAAATCAGAACATAATGAAGCGAATATGTACAAATGAAGTGGAGAAAAAAAGAGTGATTTTGAAGAGATGGTGATTTAATTTACAAAAATGAAAGAAAGAAATAAAAGAGTTACTTACCTTCTTTTCACCAAAAGCTTACCTTGAGTTTTTAGCTTCGATGTTACCTTGAATTGGAGGCAAGCAGCGCATAGCCCATAAGAGTCGAATGTTAGTCTCTTCCACTTTACATCATCAAGATACGCAAGCATGAAATGATACAGAGAGACTCACAATTCCATCGTCATGAGCTATCGGTGGCACTCGCAAAGGCAAGGCTCTTTCGATGCATTTAGACTCACTTGGAAGATAGTTGTACCAAAAAGAAAGGTAAAATAGAAAAGAAGAAGAAGAAGACTAAAAAGAAGTACATACACAAAAAGAACATCGATTTGATTTCATTACAATCAAAGAAAAGAAATAAGTCTTACACCGGTGTCACTCCAGCTCTAGCTTTAGTCTTATTCTTCGATGAAAGTCGATCTCCTCTGAATTACATAAATGAAAACTAAAATTACATGAAAAGAAAGACTAAAAACCTAAACTAAGAAATGAAAACTAGGCTAAATTCCAATCTCTGCATGGTCGTCCCTTTTGCCTTTGAGTGAAAGTATTTATAGGAGAAATGGAGAGGGTAGAGGAGTGTGAAGATAAGTAAATCTAGCAATTTTTGAACTCCTCTTATCTTCAAACTTGATTTGAGGTGGATATTCAGTTCTGATCTGCAGTTTGTTGGTATATTGATTCTGAATATCACTTATCAAATAACAGAATTAGAGATAATGATCAACATAAGAGTTGTAGCTCTGTAAGTCTTCTTTCTGGATCATCTTGAATCATCAGAATTGAGATTCTGTAGCAAAAGTTATGATTCGAATACTAAAATATATCCAGTCAGAATCTGAATCAAACTTGCTTCATCTCATCCCTTGATCTTTGCTTTAACCGATCGATTCTGAGAGGATTCTTCTCAACCAGTTTTCAACCTCTTGATTTTTCCCTGATTTAGTGAGTGTGAATTAATTCTGATTTAATTCAGAATTTTGGTGGGCTTTGGGCTCATTTCTCTTCATCTCCTTAAAGAATGGGCCTGCAAATAAATTAAGCAATTAATTAAGACAATGCAAAGTTTTATTCTAAAATAGGTATGAAAATATGATATTAAATATGCAACATTAGTGACCAATCAATAAACCCTGATAGAACTTATTCAGATCTGCTATGGGTGTCACAGAACCTGAATAAAAGAGAGACCAAATGGCAAACGTTCCTAATATCATTACTGTGGGTTGTTGTATTCTTATTGTTCATCCGATCCATATGTCTGGGTATGTGTTTCCGAGACACATACATCCACACATGAATAAGACAAGTTAGTTTATTGGAAACTGATGGAGATCAATTGTATCGGGTTCATAATGGGATCTGTGCATACCAAGGACAATGACCTCAGTCAATTGGATCTATCCTCCAATCCCAACCGTTAAGCTGTTACAGTATCAGTAACATTAGGCACAGTATAGGATGCCAGTACACCCTACTAGAACTCTTGTGGCCTCAGGTAGTTTTGAACAGTATTGCAACGTCGAGCCATTATGAAGTCATACCAATTAATGCATTAGTTTCTCCTATCCCAAGTGTATGTGGAATCAATTATTATAACCAGTTCATTGTACAGTTCTCAGTGTATGTTCAAGATATACCGCTTATAGGGATCAACGAGAATACAGTATCAGAAGTACAATAATCAGGAGATGTGGGATTTTAGAGGTGGCCCCAGAGGATTCAAGAGGTGGCCCCATCACAAGGACATTTGATATGACACTTAGTTCCACGTGGCACTTAGTTCCACATATTAGGCATGGGATTCTAGAGGTGCCCCCCTTGTTGTTTCACGTGGCACTTAGATCCACATACCAAAGCTGTAACAGAGTATCATGTATCAGGATTCTGTAGTGATTCCCCGTAAAGCGATAATCATGATTCGGGTATTATATTCAGTCAGGAGTTATGATACCAAGTCTGGAATCAGTGTATGTAATAGATCAGGAGTTGTGGTACCGTTCAGTAATCAGTATATGTTCTGTAGAGTCGATGTCAGGTGTAATGTCAGTATCAGTAGCAGACATTATGTCACGTAACACATGTCGAAATCAGTAGCAATATCAATATCAGTGTCAGTAATATCGGTATCAATATCCAGTCAATAGTATTAAAGCAGTATTATAGCTATGCACATATACAAGCAGAGCAAAGTAGTGTTGGGGCACAATCAGCGAACAATACTTAATCACTAAAGCGCTAAGCGGAGCTACATGAATGACTCGACTTGGACTATGAGTCTGAAATACGACAGAGTTTTGCTTTATTGAGTCTAGTGAATAAAGCGCTGAGCGCTAAATACACCAACCAGGCGAAGCCGAATGACCGCGAACAATCTAAGCGCATCCCCTTTCAGGAAGTGGCATTAGAGACACCATAGGGTCTAATAGAGCCAGAAGGCCAAGTGGGTAGCTGCAGAAAATAATGTTAGTACCATACACAATCACATATAATAATTAACATTCCACAGTACAAGTCTCCAATGCTGTGTAGCCGGTCCACTCCGTAAGGCTACCACTAAACCTGCAAGGGTATAGGCTTTGTAAGTACCATTGGATAGCCTACAGAGTGGTCTCCCAGATGATAACCCCGAATGACCATTTGCCCGAGGGTCTTCTTCTGCAACCTGCACCCCCATTAGTCCCGGAATACAATAATTCCCGAAAGTACATCTAAATTCCAAAAAATTATAGGAATTTCATAAAAATACACAGAAAATTCTTAAATACCCAAAAATTTCTAGAAATACATAGATAAATTCTATAAATACATAAAAATTTCTAAAAATATACAGGACATCTCTAAAATACAAGAAAATCTTAAAAATAGACAGATAAATTCTAAAAATTATAGAAAAATTCTACAAATGCTCAGAACATGTAATATGCATACACATGTACAAATATACGTGTACATGTGTGTATGTGCACATATGCAATAATGGAAGAGTACTCGCCTATATCGAGAAAATACCCGATACCACATGCACGTGTTCACGTGTGTGCACGTGTGCACGTGGGTAGCCAAGGGCTAGCCGTGGACTATTGGAGGGAAGGGGAGAGAGAAATTAAGTGATAGAGAGAAAATCTAGAGAGAATGTGAATATTATGTACTTTGAAAAGAGAGAAAGAGAATTTGGAGGTTTGATCAGTGGAGGAGGTGGAGGAGCATATTGAGCAGGCTAGGGAGGTGGCCGGCCTGAAGTCGGATGAGTGAGGTGAGGGAAATCTTGAGAGAGGTTAGAGAGACGAGAGAGAAAGTAGTGTGTTAGGGCTTTTTACAGAAAGAAAAAATAGGAGAAAATAGAGCGAGTGAGGGGATCCATCTACAGTAGCCGGCCATGAAATTATGAAGGGGGGAGAGAGAAAATCTAGAGAGATGTTAGAGAGAGGAGAGAGAAGTGCCTTTTTGGGGTTTTAGAGAGATGGAAAAATAGGAAAGAATAGGAGAGATGTGTGAAGGTCTAGAGATGATATTAGGGTGTTTTATAAGTAGCAATGGTGATATAAGATTTTTGTAGGATTTTTAGAGTGAGAAAATAAGTGTTTTTAGAGAGAGAAAGGGTGTTTTTTGCCACTTTTAAGGGGAGAACGAATTGGAGAAAATTTGGGAAGGTTATGAAAAGTGAAAGATATATTATTATTATGGTGGAATAGCTGTAGGAGGTGGTGGTAGTGTAGAATGATTTTTAGAAGATTTTTGGATGGGTTTTTGGTATTTTTAGAGAGAGAAAAGGGTGGAGAGAGGAAGAAGGTGGTAGATCATGGTGAGGGCAGGTGAGGGAGAGGTTAAAGAAGATGGGAAATAGCTTGCATGAGAATTCAAATGTTGGCTTCTTGAAGAAACCATAGAGAAGTCTAGAAAAATGGAGAAAAGAAAAGAAAGAGAAAAGAAAAAGAAAAGGAAAAGAAATGGAAATGAAAATATAGATTATTAAGTGGTTATGTATAAATGTCTCATAAGAAAATAATATAAAATAGAAATGAAGAAAATTAGAAAATAAATGAATTTAGAAAAGAAAGAAAAGGAAAATAGAAGGAGAGAGAAGATAATTTAATTAAATAATTATTTAAAAAGAAATTATGAAATTTCTAGAGTAGAATCTAGTGCTAGTGCAGAGTCTCGTGCAAAAAATTTGGGTCAAACGGAGAAAAATACGTACATGAAATGATACGTAAAATCCAAAATGTTGAAAACCGTAAAAGGATACGTATTCTGAAATCGGGGTATTACACTCTTCTCACCTCGAAAAAATTGTGTCCTCGCAATTTCGTTAAGGAGGTAGATGTGCACGGAAAGGATCAAAGTAGCGATCACAGAAGGATTCAATGATAGTTAATCAGAACTAGTGACCGCTGTTGCAAGATATTTTATGAATAATCAGAAAGATTTACCGACTTGAAATAGAAAAAGACAGGATAGTGGAACCTGAGAGATGGAAAGATGGAAAGATTTCAGGAGTCAAAGGAAGATTATTAGAAAGAACAGATAGCTTTGTACTTGAAATTGGAATGTATTGCTCTGATTCTTACTCCAGTTACAAATTAATATCACATTAATCTGCCGACTAGTTGCAGTTAAGGTGGAAGAGCAAAACTAAGCTCTGATACCAACCTGTAACGTCCCGCCCTACTGGGTACGGAGATGCTACTGTAACATACATACGCAAAGTGAAAAATACCCTCACATACGTATGCTAAGCAAATCAGTACAGTCAGGAATCAAAGTACAGAAGCACAGTGGTAATATACATTATAACATTACAGTCCAAGTACATTGTTATCAAAGTATGTGATCTAATATTACATGAATACATCACTGGAGTGTACAAAATATGAATTTCAGGAAATTAGCAAAATATGAAACTTGAAGATGCTCCCGAGTTGAATAGGAATCTCGAGAGTTCGATACAAGAGATGGATTTGGAGGACCATTAGACACGATCTCATGCTTCAACCAGGTTCCGCTCCTGAGACTTGTGGGTTATGGGCCCACCACGCTTCCGCTGCGCACTTCGATCAGCAATAGGAACTCACCAACGTCCAAGCTCCAGAATCTGGACATGCAGGTCCAAGGTTGTCAGAATGCAACCCAGCGAGTACATAATAATGATAAGTGGCATGCACCAAAGAAAATGCACATGTACCGGAAATAAATGGAATTACGTAAAAACATGTTTATGTATGCATGAAATCATGTTTGAATCAGATCAATGAAAGTATATTAATTCATTAACCGAACATGTATAATGTAAATGTAGGCAAAACCAATTTCATAGTCTCAATCTCTAGATTAATGAGATTAGTATGTCGAGGGATTAATCTAAATAAGGAAACACTCATGTATATACCATGTACCTCACTTCACCATCAACTGGGCGTATACAACCAGAATTGCTGTGAGTTGGTATATTAATGGTGTTGTCATGTCATGTTAGTGAAATCATGTACTGTATTGTAGTCAAGTCAGTGTGTGTGTATATATATATATATATATATATATATATATATATATATATATATATATATATATATATATATATATATATATATATATATATATATATATATATATATATATCAGCAGTACATGTGTCAGTTAGTATCAAGAATATCGGTATCAGGGGTATTAGATATCATATAATATTAGGAATAGAAGTTATATTTGGAATTCAGGTATATGTAGTTTAAGTTATGCAATAATGATTATCAGTACCGTCTAACATTTTAATCGTCTCCCTACCAGTGTGACTCATTACTTACAGTTCATACCAAAATAACACCAACATATAAACCCTGATAGAACTTATTTGGATCTGCTATGGGTGTAACATAACCCGAATAAAGGAGAGACCAGATGGCACACGCTCCTAATATCATTACTGTGAGTTGTTACATTCTTATTGTTTATCCAATCCATATATCTCGGTATGTGCTTCCGAGACACATACATCCACATATGAATAAGACGAGTTAGTTTATTGGAAATTGATGGAGATCAACTGTATCTGGTTCATAATGGGCCCCGTGCATACCCAGGACAACGGCCTCAGTCGATTGGATCTGGCCTCCAATCCCGGCCACTAGGCTGTAACAATATCAGTAATAGTAGGATCAGTACAGGGTGCCAGAAAACCCCTTCAAAACTCCTGTGGCCTCAGGCAGTTCTGAACAGTGTTGCAACAACGAGCCATTATGAAGCCGTATCTATTGATGACATCAGTTTCCCCCATCCCAAGTGTATGTGGAATCAGTTATTATAACCAGTTCATTGTACAGTTCTCAGTGTATGTTCATGTTATACCGCTTATAGAGATCAACAGGAATACAATATCAGGAGTACAGTAATCAGGAGGTGTGAGATTCTAGAGGTGGCCCCATCACAAGGACATGTGACGTGGCACTTAGTTCCACACTTCGGGCATGGGTTCTAGAGGCGGCCCCTGTGTTGTTTCACGTGGCACTTAGTTTCACATACCAAAGCAGTAACAGGAGTATCATGTATCAAGATTCAGTAGTGAGTCCCCGTAAAGAGATAATCATTATTCAGGTATTATATTCAGTCAGGAGTTATGGTACCAAGTCTGAAATCAGTGTAATGCAATAGATCAGAAGTTGTGGTACCATTTAGTAATCAGCATATGTTCTATAGTCAGTTTATGAGATGTCAATGTCATGTCGATGTCAGGTGTAAGTCACTATCAGTAGTAGATGTTATGTAACGTGACACATGTCAAATAGCAGTAGCAATATCAATGTTAGTATCAGTAATATCGGTATCAATATCCAGTCAATAGTATTAAAGCAGCATTACAGCTATGCACATACAAGTGGAGCAAAGCAGTGCTGGAGTACAATCAACAAACAATGTTTAATCACTAAAGCGCTAAGCAGAGCAGCAAGAATTACTCGGCTTAGACTGCGAGTATGAAATCCGGCAGAGCTCTGTTTTAACGAGTCTAGTGAATAAAGCGTCGCCGCTAAATACGCCAACCAGGTAAAGCCGAAAGACCGTGAACGGTCTAAGCACACCCCTTTTAGGAAGTGGCATTAGAGAGACCATAGGGTCTAATAGGGCCAGAAGGCCAATGGGTACCTGCAGAAAATAATGTTAGTACCACACACAATCACATATAATAATTAATATTCACAGTACAAGTCTCCAATGATGTGTAGCCGGTCCACTCAGCTAGGCTACCACTAAACCTATAAGGGTATAGGCTTCGTAAATACCATTGGATAGCCTACAGAGTTGTCTCCTGGATGATAATCCCGAAGGACCATTCGCCCGAGGGTCTTCTCCTGCAACCTGCACCCCCGTTAAGTCCCAAAATACAATAATTCTAGAAAATACATCTAAATTCCAGAAAATTATAGGAATTTCATAAAAATACACAGAAATTCTTAAATACCTAGAAATTTTTTAGAAATCACAGATAAATTCTATAAATACAAAAAAATTTCTAAAAATATACATGACAGTTCTAAAATACAGGAAATCCTAAAAATACACAGATAAATTCTAAAAATTATAGAAAAATTTTACAAATACTGAGAACATATAATATGGATGCACGTGTACAAATATATGTGTACATGTGTGTATGTACACATATGCGACAAGGGTAGAGTACTCGCCTATATCAGGAAAATACCTGATACCACCTGCACATGTGTACGTATGCAAGTGGGTAGCTAAGGGCTGGTTGTGGACTATAGGAAGGAAGGGGATAGAGAAAGTGGGTGATAGAGAGAGAATCCAGAGAGAGAAAGTGAATATTATGTATTTTGAGAAGAGAGACAGGGAATTTGGAGGTATGATTAGTGGAGGAGGTGGAGGAGTATGTGGAGAAGGCTAAATATGTGGCCGGCCTGAAGTAGGATGAGGGAGGAGAGAGAAATCTAGAGAGGTTAGAGAGAGGATAGAGAAAGTTGTGTTTTAGGACTTTTTAGAGAGAGAAAAAATAGAAGAAAATAGAGAGAGTAAGAGGAATCCATCTACAGTAGCCGGCCATGGAGTTATGGAGGGAGGAGAGAGAAAATCTAGAGAGATGTTAGAGAGAGGAGAGAGAAAGTGCCTTGCTGGGGGGTTTAGAGAGAGGAAAAATTAGGAAAAAATAAGGAAGATGTGTGGAGGTCTAGAGATGATATTAGGGTGTTGTAGAAGTATCCATGGTGATATAAAATTTTTGCAGGATTTTTAGAGTGAGAAAATAAGTGTTTTAGAGAGAGAAAGGGGGTTTTGGCAACTTTTAAGGAGAGAACGAGTTGAATAAAATATGGTGAGGTTATGAAAAGTGGAAGAGATGTTATGATGGTTGTGGAATAGTTGTAGGGGGTGGTAGTAGTGTAGAATGATTTTTAGAAAATTTTTGGAGGGGTTTTTGGAATTTTTTAGAGAGAGAAAAAGGTGGAGGGAGGGAGGAGACGACCGGTCATAGTGAGGGCAGGTAAGGGAGAGGTTAAGGAAGAGGGGAGATGGCTTGCATAAGAAGCCAAGTGTTGGCTTCTTGAAGAAGCCATAGAAAAGTCAAGAAAAATGGAGAAAAGAAAAGAAAAAGAAAAGGAAAAGAAATTGAAATGCAAATATAGATTGTTGGGGAGTTATGTATAAATGTTCCATAAGAAAATAATATAAAAATAAAAATGAAGAAAATTAGAAAATAAATGAATTTTGAAAAGAAAGAAAAGGAAAATAGAAGGAGAGAGAAAATAATTTAATTAAATAATTATTTAAAAAGAAAAATTATGAAATTTCTAGGGTAGAATCTAGTGCAAGTGCAGAGTCTTATGCAAAAATTTTAGGTCAAATGAAGAAAAATACGTACATGAAACGATACGTACAAGTCTAAAACGTCAAAAACCATAAAATGATACATATTCTGGAATCAGAGTATTACAACAAGGCGAAAGAATAGGGGCTGTTGCAAATCTGTCATGGCCTACAGTGGATGCGGAAAAGAGAGGAGGCAATGGTCGTCAACGGGGTGCTCTAGGGTGAGTGATGAAGTGATCGACGATGGCTATGCGAAGGGGGAATGATGCTGTCATGGGGTAGTCGTGGTTGCTGGAAAGTGGCTGATAGAGATAAACAGGGATGTGTGTTGGGCTGTGCTCGATAGAAGGATCTCAACTGGGCTCTTGGCTAGGTGAAGATGCAGGGGTGTGTTGCTGTTGAAGGGAGGGGACAACTATATGTGGGGTGTTGCCGCGGATGCGACAAGGGTGTTGCGTGAGGCCATAGAGAGGGGGTGCAGGCCGTGGAGTTTGCGGCATGGCTGGCAGGGGTGCGATGGTAAGGAGGTGCATTTGAGGGAGGAGCACGGGATGCAGCGGCCATGGAGGAGGAGGTGGTCCAGTGGCTAATTGACGTAGACTGCGGAGACTCGACAAGGGGCTGTCGAGGCCATGATGAAGAGTGGGAGGGCCCAGCAGTGAGGGGGTTTACTTGCGCAGGGGCGCTGGATAATGTTGCCGGAGGGAAGGAGATGGGGCTTAGTTGAGTGCCCATGGCCAATGGGTTGTGCACCTGCTGCAAGGGGGTTATGGTGGTGATCCAGCCTCAACGACGAAATTGCCGGAGGGGGAGATCGACAGCAGGGCAAGGGGGCGACTATAAGGAGGCCATGGGGGTCTCGGCTATGAGGTACATAGCAAGGGAGTGGAGGCGGCTGTAGATGGGGAGAAGAAAAGGGATTAGGTTAATTAGGGATTAGAGTTAGATTAAGGAGATGTTGATTTATTTAGGTAAAAAACGGGTTTTGGGTTTAATGGGTTTGGGTATAGAAATGGGTATGGGCTAAATGGATAAGGCTAAGGAAAAAGAGAGAATAATAATGAGAAACCAAATAACATGAATAATAAAAATTAAGTATAATAACAATAAAAATAACAACAAAATCATAATTACAAAGAAATAATATTAGTAACAAGACTACGGTTAATAAAAATCTTAAAAAAATAATAATAGTAGTAATTACAATAATAATAGCATCAATTATTAATAACTAATACTAATAATAATAAAAATAAAAACTAGTAACAATAATAAATAATAGTAATAATAACAACAATAATAATAAACATAAATAATTAACAATAACTATAATAATACCAATAATAGTACTAATAAAGATAATTAGCCATAACCATAATAATAGTAACAACAACAATATAATAACAATAATAATTATAACTAACAATGACAAAACTATTAATATTAATAATGACAATTAACAATAATAATAACACTAATAATAATAACAATATATAATAATAACCATAGTAATAGGAAAAATAATAATTATTAATTAAAATGCTAATTAGTAATAATGGTGATATATAAGGCAAAATTACCATTTAATACTCTATAATAATTTGTGTATTTAATAATAATAATAACTATAAATTAAGTTAATAAAATAAAAGTATATCAAAAAGTAATTAATACAACAACAACAACTAAGCCATTTGTCCCATGTATTTGGGTTAGGCTACATGAACCAAAAGAGAATTACGTCAGATCAGGCACATGGATCAGCTTTCTCCACTCATTCGTATCGAGCAATATGCCTTCACTAAGACCTTTAGCCTCCATATCTTGTCATATTACCTCCATCCATGTTTTCTTCGGTCTCCCCTGTGCTCTTTTAACTTGCCCTAAATTGATAGGCTCTACTCGTCGGACTGGTGCATCTGTAGGTCTATGTCGCACATGACAAAATCATCGTAGGTGGTTTTCTCTCATTTTCTCTTCTATAGAGCCTACACCTATCTTAGTACGAATATCCTTATTTCTCACCTTATCTCTCCGCGTGTTACCACACATCCAACGAAGCATGCGCATCTCTGCTACACTCATCTTCTGGGCATGATGTCTCTTTATAGCCCAACATTCTGTGCCATATGACAAAGCTGGCCTAATAGTAGTCCGATAAAACTTTCCCTTCAGCCATAACGGAATGTTACGATCACATAAAACTTCTGTTACCCTCCTCTATTTCAACCAGCCGGCTTGAATCCTATGGTTGACAAAGCTATCGATCTCTCTAGGATAAAAGAACCCAAGTACTTAAAATGATTGATCATCAGTATTTCTTATCCATCTAGTCTCACAATACTATAATCTCAATTTTCTGTTTACTGAATTTACACTCCATATACTCTGTTTTGGCCCTACTTAATCTAAAACCTCGACATTCTAGAGTTTGCCTCCATAACTCCAATTTGGCATTTACCCCAGCTCTCGTCTCATCGACTAGGACAATATCAAAAAGTAATTAATACATAGAAAAGTAAAAAATACAATATTTTAAATTAGGACATTACAATTATTATTTTATATATATTTCTATCATGGTTTTTCACTTGTATACTACTCTTCTAATTTTCAGCTGTTACCTTATTGTACACAGCATGTCTCTTACTTGATATTATACTTGTACTACTGTACTTAACCCCCTGACTTACTTTTCTTGGTTTATACGATTACTTTAGTTACTGTATAATTACTGCTTCCTGATAATTCATACTGTTCTCTTCAGCTGTTATTGTGGATAGCTCGGGTTGTACGTGCTCAGTCGATGGAAACAATAGGTTTATGGTATATAGAAGAGGGTTCCTTGTTTGAATTATCCCCCTGAGGTGTCAATCTCATGATCTATCTACTGAGCCTGTACAACTGGTTTTGTCACTTTGTACCCTTGATGCCTTTTTCATGTTTGGGTGTGTATGCTCATGACACGGTTTTCAACGCATGCTTTTGATTCAGATTTATCGATACACGTGTGCTTGTCCCTGCACGCCACTTGACATTTATCACACCACTCGTTGAACAGTTTCTAACTCCCCTTGGTCTGCATGTCTAGATCCTAGAGCTTGAAACTTGTAGATTCTCCCGGTGGCTGATCTCAATGGCGCAGTAGAAGCGTGGATCATCGGCTGACCGTTTAGAGTCCTTTTCTTCTAGGCCCTCTGCCCGTCTTTCAAGTTTTTCTTTTGTAACTCGTGAGTATCTTCTGTATTGTTCATGATTGTATATCTCTTTGTATTCTACCATTTGCACCTATCAGTGATGTAATATTCTTATAATATTGTGTCACATCCTGTGATAACTTTTTTATTGTACTCATATGTTGGAATATATACTGCACCACGTACTTTCATACTCTGATTCTTACTTGTACTAATGCTTAGCGTATATATGTGAGGGTATTTCTGACCTGCATATATACGTCGCAGTAATATCTCCGTATTCGCAGGATCAGGGCATTACAGGATGGTATCAGAGCACAGGCTCTCACATTCACAGTACAACCAGTCGGTAAATTAATGATAAAGAAATTTATAACTGGAATGCGTGAGTCTTGGTTATACAATTATTTTTCATTAAATATTTGATTGGGGAAAACTTACGAAAAAGGAGTGTGGAGGAGCGAAATTACAAGCAATTGAAAAGAAATTACAGGTAGATCTCCTCTGAGATTTCTTGGGAAGTATGCCGGTAGGAATCTGATCAGCGCACGATCACTTTATCCCTTTGATGATGCAATCGATCAAACGGCCGCACTGCCTTCTAACAACATTTCCTTCTTTCTTGGTTCTAAAAATTGAGTATTTGGAAGCAGGAGAACAAGAGAATACTCTTTTTAAGAATCTCTTCTCGAATCTTTAGCCAACTCTTCCTCTTTTCTCCTTAGCTCAGCAAGGGACTATTTATAGCCAAAAATGGAGTGTAACCGTCCCCCATGAATTCAGCAAGACTGAATCAGTTTTTAGCTTCGCGCGAGGCTACAAATGACCATGATATGAAGCTATTTGCAAGCTTCTGGCGAAGCTAGTGAGTTCGTGCGATCTCTCCCTCGCCATCGTGGCTTAATTATCTCCACTTAATGTGGGACGAAGTGGACGGATGTAACCACCCACTTAAAGTGGCATTAATTCTACTAAGTTAGTGGGGTTCACTCATTAATCTCTCGTGAGAAATGGTCAATTGATAACCTGGTAAAGCTCACGCGGAGAGGCTCTCTTTTAAGGGCGAAGTTACCTTTGTAGTCTCATGCGAAGCTAAGACTTAGCTCATAGCTTCAGGCAAAGTTACCTTCAAAGCCTCGTGCGAAGCTAAGATTCAGCCCATAGCGGAGTTAAACTATTTCTTCCTTCTAGCGGAGTTCATAAACTTGCTTTGGCTTCTCTTCAAATTTTGACCTATTGTCTGCTTTACTGGATCAAAAGAGCCTAAGTTGCTACCTTGTTCCTGGTCCTCAGCATGTCTGCGACTTATCTTTTGTAAATGTCGATAAGTCAGACATTATTTAGACCGGTTGAAGAAAAATCTGAGAGTTTGGTCTTTTTAGAGTGTCAATAAGATCCCCTTCAAAGTTTTCGTAAATCTGCAATGGAATGGTTTAGATTTTGAAATACTTTGAACTGCTTTGGTGATGATCAATGGCATGTGTATGTGAACATCGCCTTAATGGTTGAGTTCTACTTCGCCTTTAGCCTTGCTTTCGGGCTGGAATAGGTTCGCCCAGGAGCTGCAAAAATTCGCTTCTATGTAGCTTCACACTCTTAGGTAGCTTCGCCTAAGCAACTTTGCTTCCAAATAGAGTTGGACTATCAATGCTCTGTCAGCGCTAGCCCTGCGCTCGTTGTGATGGAACGACGTTTCATTCCCCGAGGCTAACCGTCTTTGTGAGTTATGAGAGGGATTGCTCCCTCGTCGAAGGTTTGAATAATTTCACCTACATTTACGAGGGAGATTATTTTCTTATTTCGAAGTTCGATTAACTTTGTATGTATTTATGAGGGGGATTATTCACTTTCTCGAGGCTAAGCATTTAAATTCTTTAACTGCACCCGCCCTTCTAGGCTTGGAAAGCCTATGGGTCAGTCCGTCCGATGCAATAGTCAGAATGAATCCCGCGTGCTAGCAAAAGAGCAAAGGAAAGCAAGACAAAAAGAAACTGGATGGCTTTATCACAAGCTTGAATGAAAGAAAAGAAGAGAGATTGTCTCGTGGAGGACCTTGCAAGGGACGAAGTGACTCTGAGAGTAACCCTCACCAGACCCACTATCGGAAGCACTTCCACTTCAACAAATGGCTCTGGGCGGGATGTAGGGAAAAGGCACTAGCCATATCAACCACTAACAAAGTGACTTCCAATAGCTCGCATGCATAAACCGAAACAAAAGAGAACTCAATATGGCAGTGGCTATCAAGTAGAAGGACTGAGGGTGCACTGAAGACCAAGCCGCTATCAACAAATCAAAGTACAAGCAAATGGTCGATTCGACGTTGAAGTACTGAGTGGTAGCGGTGTGGTCAGGTTATGAGGCCTATAAATAGGACTCTTGTAGTTCTTCTCAGAGAAACATATTTTTCTCTTTCTAAAGAGTTTGTTTATGACATCTCCTTATTGCCCAAGCAAGGAGACTGAGGTCCCTGAAGTAGTGGGAAAGCTCACTCTGGTCATTACCCGGCCAAGAGCTGGTGAGTCTCGGTCATCCAGAAACTTTACCAATAAACTAGTGACTTTAGAGAGTTTATCTCCCTTAATTGTTTAGCTTTACTAGCTATTTCAGGGATTGAATTCCCTTGGCCTCTACATTTGGTCGATTTTTGGAGGAGGATTTCAACCCTTTTTAAGCTTCTTGGTGAAGCTAATACTCTGCCTATTCAGGCGAAGAATTTTTCTAGGCGAAGCTCCTGCTTTGGCCTTTTTATTTAGGGAGGCTAACCCTGTCATATAGGCGAGGGTGAGGCCTTACCTTTTCTAGACTAGTTTAGCTTCACCATACAGGCGAGCCTAGGACTTGGCCTTTTCAAAGTTTAGCCAGTCTTGCCATATAGGCGGGGTTAAGATTTTGCCCTCTCTGGGCCAGTATAGCCTTGCCATATAGGTGAGGCTATCCTTGCAGTTCGAGGCATCAATGCCTTTCAGGCTCTCGAGCATTTTGCCTCTATATAATCTAAACATTTAGCCTCAGGGCATAGCGAGGCTAGATCTGGATCAGCTCCGCTCAGGGCGTAACACTCTGATTTAGCATCTTCTTTTCGCTTAATGCTAACTCTTTTTTTTGTTGCAGTGCACTATGCTCCAATCTTTTCGACTTGATGAAGGAGGACAAAAGTATGCATCTTCATTTTCAAGTCTGGGCTTTTTGATCATAAGCAGTAGAACATACTAGAGCAGCTGATGCCAACTCCAAAGGGAGGCCAGCGGTCGTTTATCCGTGATGATCCACTTAGCTGTGGATTTGTGCTGAGTCATTTTCACCAATATCTCACCTTTTTAGGTCTCTACACAAGATATGGGGAAGGGATGTCACCAGTAAGATCTCGGATCCTTCCTTTGCCAATTTTGATTAAGGAAGATTCAGCTTTCTGGTGGCAAAATCTGCCATTAAGCAGAGGATTACGACCTACAAAGAAGGAAAGCCTTTTGTGTCCAGTTGGTCTGGCGAACATGGAACGACTTCAAGAACCACTATCATCCTGAAACTAGATAGAACAACTTGTATGCCTTCGGAGTAGGGACTCAATTTTATGAAAGATAATTTTGATGTATTGTCAATGTACCATCCTTTTAAATCAATAAAATTTTGCCTTCTTCGTTTTTTTATTTGCTTTACTCCATGTCTTTCACCATGAATTTCAGAAGGAACTGGATTGGACTGACTTAGGTTGGGAGAAATCCATCGGGTGCAGCCGTATACTAAGCCAAGTGATCCAACTTGATTTTCTCCATAAGTCCTTCCAAAAAGGAAAGAGAAGCTCTTAGTGAAGTTGAGCTAAAGCTTTCAGTAAAGCTAAAGATAGGTTTCCAGCGCAGTTTGGAATGAGCACTCAGTGGAGATAGTGCAAAGCGGAGTTAACATTGGCTTTCAGTGAAGTTAACTAAGTGCCTCACGAAGTTAAAAACGAGCTCACAACGGAGCTATAGGCGAAGTTTAAGTTCGTGTGTAAGCGAAGCTAGATGCCTTCGCTGTGGATGGTTCTTGAAATTAGAACCGTCATTTCAAATTTTAAATTTCAAATGACAGCTTGCACTTTTTTTTAGGAGGCGAATCATAGGCATGAACAACGCTAGTGGCGCGAAGTTATAGGCACATGCAGCTCCTGTAAAATCCAAACCTGGCTATTCAGAGAGTCATCATCTCTCTTTAAGTCTATTTTCAAAGAACAATTTTCTCTTTCTTATCTTCTTCTTAAACTCTTTCAGAGATTTCTCCACGCTCTAATGGCTCCCAAGCAGCGTCCTGGGAAGGAGGCGGCGACCTCCGCCACAGCTCCGTCGTCTCCGCCTCCGGTGGTCGGACACCCTATTGTGGGTAGGGAATACTTCCTGTTTAGAGATTTTCATCTCTTTTTTGAAGCCATATTTTGGCTATTTCATGGTGAATCCCCTATAATTCACCATGATCTTAGTGATCTCAGGGAGTTTATCTCCCTTTTTTCTGATTTTTAGGGGATTTAATTCCCCTTTAATTTCACGAATAGAATAGAACAGTTTCTTTCTTTCATGCTTCATCGCGAAGCTAGCCCTTTGGGTTTTTCACTCTCTATCAAGTGACATGGTACGAAGCTAGCTTTAGAAGCGTAGCTAGAAAGAGGACTTTAAAGTCCTTTGAATAAATTTAGGCACAAGTGCCTTTCCAGCGAAGCTAGCCCTTTGGGCCTTTTGCATTCTGTCAAGTGACAGAAAGCGAAGTTAAGCTTCTGAGTGAAGCTGACGTCTGGCTAGCTTCGCTTGAAAAGCGAGGCTATGCCTTTGCAGTTTGTTTCCTTCTGTGCTTTGCCTTTTTGCAGAGCGCGAAGTTAAACTTCAATGCAAAGTTAAGCTTCAGTGCCAAGTTACTGTTAGGCTAGGTTAGCTTCGCTTTGGAAGCGAAGCTATGCCTTAACATTCTTTTGCTTTCTCCTTTCCTTTTTTAAATCTGGGTTAATATATTCTCTCCTTTTTATTTTGCAGTGCACTATACTCCTGGACCCTTGAACAGCCTCTTCGGGTCAGCTAGGGACTGGATGGAAACATAAGTCTACAATTCTAGGGACAAGCTTTATTACTTAGCTAACGAAGTACTCCTGGCCGCGATGCCCTGATCTACACCGGAGATCAACGCACAATGAGGAGTATCCTGACTACTGCTCCTCTAGAGAACTGCGATCGGAAGATTTATCGGAAGCCTGACTTCATGTTTGGAGACGCAGCGCCTGACACAGATTATCAATTGCTTACTGGGGAAGGGCAGTGGATCTTAAATTTGAATGGCGAGAAGTACTACCTCTCGTCCAGCAAGCATCATTTCCCACTATCCTTCTTCTAATGCATAACGAGGCCTTGGAAGATGAAATGGCAAGTGACCTGAACCACCAACTCAGTTCATGTGGGTATTTTGACAGATGCTTCTCTTGGCTATACTAGGGCAGGTCCCCCTCGATGCGTACTGGGCCTTCACCCCAAAAACGTCCTCTAAGACATCCTGGTTGGGAAAAATCTAGCTATGGCTTAGGCCTTTAGAAATTAATCTTCAGAGTCAACGACAACTACCCAGCAACTGACTTCAGGACCCCAGGTTGGATTCGTTCTCCCAAGGCCTAGTGGAGAGACTTGACTCTGTATGTCCTGGCCCATTTTGAGGAAGATTTGAAGAGGCTGGGACTCCGCGAGGCTGTCAAAGCTACTTATTATGGTATTCAGATGAGTGTAGCGAACTTTTACGCCATCTTGAACTGTACTGCCCGGTTATAGGGACTTTCTTCACCCCTGTGAGCGAATTGGGCATGGCTTTTCATGAGATGTGGGAAGTCTCTTTTTTGCCAATAGGATCCCTCCCTTATGAAGAATATTTCCATGTGAGGCAGAATTGGCGCTTTTGGAGAAGCAAAAGCCCGTCCTGTTTGAGACCTACCGAGAGCTGATGTGCCACATCTACATCTGCTCGGGCATGCATGGCAATCACAAGGGAGCCTCGAGCAGTTCGAAGAGTTGGGAGATTATCTGTTCCCCGACCTGGAGAATACCCCTGAAGAGGCTCAATATGAGGTTGCAGATGAGGATATCTTCCGGAGGATGAGGGAGCATACCTAAGGAGACATTGTTCTGGAGGAAGACGATGGCATCTACGAGAAGGGCGACATTCTCAAGAGCTTTCATCATCAAGCCCGCCAACCAATGTCTCGGAAAGCGCTTTTGGTCAGATTTTATCAGTCTGGCTCAAGAGATGTGTGGTGCCATCTCCCTCTAGTGATGTTGTCCTCCCCACTATCTTATTGCCGGCCATTCATCTGGTACATGATCATGCTCTAGGACTTCTTCCAGCAATGGTGTGCTGTATTCAAATGGGTCTTCATGCATTGACGGAGGCTTTCTGCAGACCACCAGCAACGAAGAGGGGAAAATAGACGATGTTACCCTAGGACAGACCGAACCACAGGATCGAATTGCCATATACTTACTTGATGGCATGGTTCACTCTTCATTGTCCGGCTATTATTCAAGCTGGGGAAGAGCATCCAGAGGGTGTTCGAGTGGCGCATCTTCGCCGGTTTGAAGGATCTTCATGGTTACGAATCTATGTGGCCGCGTTTCGCAAGTTGTTGTGCTGACACGACATATATAGTCTCTTTCGGTGTTTCCCCTACATCCGCGATGCGGGATATGGTGAGGAATTCAGGGATGTCGGGGATGGTAAGACGTCATTGAGCCGGGGAGCCTTCGAATGGCTGGTTAGCATCCGGCCTTCTCACTTGGTGTACAGGAGCGGAGATACCTACTATTTGGAGCCATACGTTCCCAGCCGGTTTGATCGTCAGTTCGGATATGACCAACTCTACGTTGGCAATCTGAACACTAACATGGCCTTCATGGGGAGCCTGATTGATGGTGCTCGCGCTTGGCGGTACTTCATTGCCGATTGTACTGAGGCACGACTGTGCATGTCATTGAGGACCCCAAACCTATTGATGACTTGGGGTTCTGCCAATGGTATAGGATTTTGAGCTCCGTGCCAACTGAATTTTCTATCAACTCTTTTGGCTTGAAATGGATCACCAAGCGACTGAAGCAGAAAGTCACTGCGAAGGAAGAGGGCAAAAGAGTCCGGGTGCAGGCATTCTGGAGTTTATCGCCACCGGGCAACTATAAAGCTTCAGACACTAAAAGCCCTCGCTTTGAAGATGTTGCAGGTGCTAAGGCTCCAACAGATGCTCCTAGCGGGATAGGCACGACCCCTATGGAGGAGGTGGAGGTCGAGAAGGAAGAAGAGAAAGATCCCAATGTTCACTTCAAGCAGAAACGAAATGGTGAACCTCGCAGAAAGAGAGTGGTGAAGAAGCCTTGTCATTACACTCCTACTGTTATTATAGAGAGTGAATCGGCTGCATTGCCTCTCCTTATGTCCCATTAGTTATCAAATGATCGGCACAGAAACAGGCAACTGACAAAGCTGTTCTTAGCTTGGGTAAGACCGGTTCTACTTTTGCAACATATATATATATATACATATTATACATATGCATATATTTATTTTTTTAATATTTCTTCTTCTCTCATGCCACTAACTTGTTTAACTTGTGATTCAGGAACCGAAGCTCCAAGAGAACAGGGGGATTATTATGATCCCTTATTCACCTACCGGGAGGGCAACGAGGCCAGCTACTTCGCCATTTCTGAGGATTTCGAGGGTGACGCGGCTGATGTCAGTCCTTCTGGTGTTTATGCCTCGAAAGAGAGCCCAATGGCTTCAAGCTCTAGAGGATGGGTTACAGAGCCTCGGCGAGCGAAGGTGAGCTGGACATTCCGGTTATGGAAGCCGTCAGGACAGATGAAATTCTTCCTGAGGTCGCTTCTGGAGCTTCTCCCACTACTGCCAAGGTTTCTTCTATGTAGCCTGTTGGAATTAGCGTTTGCTATTTCTAAGGCGGTTGAGACGGTATCTCTTATGATCTCATCACCTCTTGGTAATATCTTAACCATTTGTAAGCAATCTTTTCTTGATATTATTATACCTTGTTTTAATGGAGTACTTTTGCAGGTGTTCCGCACTTGGGTGCATCGACTTTGAAAGAACTAGCAAGTCTTCCCAAGGAATTTAGGGGAGAGACAAGTACTTCAACTGCTGTGAATGTTGCAGAGTTAGATGTCTTGTATCAAAACTTGCCTTCTTACCAGCCTGAGCCTGCCGGTGACTCTAAGGTAGCCGAGGAAATGATAACTGCGGAACCAATCACACTCCCAGCTGAATCGGTTGGTGAGATGCCGGTGGCTTCTCTGACGCCGCCAGTCTTGGCAACTACTGGCTAAGAGTAATCACCAGCCCACATCTCTGACGCTGGTCGTCGAGCCAGCTCTTCCTGAGATAGTTACTAGCCCAACTTCCATCGTGGCTGGTGTAATAGTTTCAATGAAGACTCCTCCCCAATCACCAGCGATTCCTCGTCTTTTTCCAACCAATGCTTCTGCCATTTCCTCCACCATTATGACACTGAAACAGGTGGAAGTTTTGTCTTCTAGGACAACTCACTTACGAGAGTAATTAAGGCTGAAAAAGAATTTGTGGGAAATGGTAAGCAGCTTCTACAAGAGTCTAAAGTGATCTATTGCTTTGATCTCAAAGGGCTCGACGACCTCATTTTTAGCTTTAAAGGTGGTCCTCTTTTGACACATTGAAAGCATTCGAGACTTCAGAGGGGATGACCAAGTTGCCACATTAGAGCTCATGGTGGAGAAGTTTGAGAAGGACGTGGGAGAGAGAGAGTCACCTCAGCAGTTTGAACTTAAATTCTTCAGTTGATGAAGAGCTTGAGCGACTCATCGTTCAAATGCATGAGGTTCACTTTGCAGCACAAGAAGCATCCAAGGCGGTATTTTCAGATTTAAAATTCTTGGATACAAGAAAAGTAGAAATTAGATGCCATTGATGCTTCCAATAGCGCTCTTCTTGATGCTGAGGATAAGATCGAGAAGGCCAAAGAGACGATCAATCTTCTCCTATCCAAGGCTGAACGGTGCGTCTTGAGGAGATCACCCAACTAGAGCAGCCTCAAAGCCAAAAATGATGAAGTCCTGCAGCAGGAGATAGTACAGAGGGCAACTTTGCCGAAATTGAGGCTCGTTTGTCCCAGATAGCGAACTCAATGAAGCTGAATTGAGATCGCAGGTATTTATTAGAGCTGCTGAAGGGAGGAAGAATAAGCTGGCCACCCTCGAAGAACAGATCAAGTCCTACGAAGCACCATCATAGCTTGTAAATCCATGTATCCCCCGTTTTTTCCTTCTTTTGGAATCAAAAAATATTTTATTTGACTCTTTGTTATATTCCTGTTTGTTTTATGTTCTGAGTTTACAATAATTTCAAGTTATATTATAACTCTCAAAAGAAAGGACATAATGGTATAGTCTTCCAACTTATACCATAAGAAAATTAACTAATCTATTCAGAGATCAATAACACGATAGAATTAGTTATTTTATAAATTATCACCAATAAATTTGAAAACTGACTGATTCAAATCTCGTTGGGATAAAAATGGGACAAAGTGAATTTGACGATCTTACTGTTCATAGGTAAATATTAACATAACAGATTAAAGACCATCAAATTTATGATTGGTTAGGCTGAACTAGACACCACAATCACGTGATAGTTCCTACTGAACTAGAAAGATGAAGTCTAGAATTTGTCAGTTAAAGATGACAAATTTCATATGATTGATCAAAATTTTGTCATTCAGAGGTGATGATCTGGACATATTGACAAAATAGAGGTGAACCCGATTTTAGGGACCCATCTATTCAGAGGTGATAAACTGAACATGATAGACTAAGACACACTAAACTTGAATCCGCTGCCAAAGGTAGTCGTATTAATTTGGCAGCTAGTTCACAAGGGACTGCGAAGGTGGATTGGATCTGGGCTCCTGTTGCTTCAGAGGTGGTTGACTGGACATAACCAACTAAGGGATCTCAGACTTGCAATTTGCTGTTCAGAGGTTACTGTTAACATGACAACAAGAACTCCCTACCCTGATGGAGGAAAGGAGAACAAAGTTATCGACTCATCTGTTCAAAGGTGGTGAACTAGATATGACAGTTAGAGTACCATAAAAGGGAGAGATCTAGGCGTTCGTCGGTTCAGAGGTAATATGGACATAACCATTTGGAAGTGGTTAGATTCAGAGTCTTGCCGTTCAGAGGTGGCGAATTGGACATAATGGCAAAGGGATAGTCCCTACTGGACTGAAAGATAAGATTTGGTTATTTGTCGGTTCAGAGGTATCATGGACATAACCGATTGAGAAGCCACCAAGCTCGGGATTTTACCGTTCAGAGGTGGTAAACTGGACGTGACGGTAAAAATAAAGAATTCCATTGGGAAAATAGGATTTGATCATAAACTCCATGGGAAAATTGATATCTCCTTTGGATTTTATTTAGAAGAAATTGTCAGAGGTATATTGTTAACGTGGCAACCAAGAAAGTTCATTGAGGACTAAAAAGAGAAATAATAGACATTGAAGAGAGTCTACCAGAAACACGCTAGGGAGTTAAAAAAATATGAATCCCTTAAGAGACTATATGTCAGAGAACTCCGTGGGGATTTAGAACGAGATTTGTAAAGCAGTCTGTCAAAGTTATTGAGTATAACAGCAATTTAAATGCACCTGTCATTTTTAAGAAAACGACACGTGGAATTTTGATCTGTTGGGGATATTGATTTTATCCGCCGGGGAACATGTTAGAGTCTCACTACCAGAGGTTTAATTTTAGCATGATAAATTAAAGACCATCAGTTTTATAAATTGGTTGTGATAAACTAGACACCACAACAACGTGATAGTTCATACTGAACTAGAAAAATAAAGTCTAGAATTTGTCAATTAAGAGTGACAAACTGGATATAATTGGTCAAAATTTTGCCATTCAGAGCTGATGATCTGGACATGATGACAAAATGGAAGTGAACCAGATTTTAGGGACACGTCTATTCAGAGGTGATAAACTGAACATGATAGACTAAGACACACTAAACTTCGAATCCGCTGCTAGAGGTAGTCGTATTAACTTGGCAGCTAGTCCACAAGGGATTGTAACGATAGATTGGATCTAGGCTCTTGTTGGTTCAGAGATGGTTGACTGGACATGGCCAACTAAGAGATCTCAGACTTGCAATCTACTGTTCAGAAGTTTACTGTTTACATGACAGTAAGAACTCCCGGCCTTGATAGAGGGAAGAAGAACAAAGTTATGGACTCATCTATTCAGAGGTGGTAAACTGGACTTGACAGTTAGAGTACCAAAAAAAGGAGAGATCTAGGCATTCGTTGGTTCAAAGTTAATATAGACTTAACCATTTAGAAGTGGCTAGATTCAGAGTCCTGCCATTCAGAGGTGGCGAACTGGACATAACGATAAAGGGATAGTCTCTACTGGACTGAAAGATGAGACTTGGTTATCTGTCAGTTCAGAGGTATCATGGACATAATCGATTGAGAAGCCACCAAGCTTGGGATTTTTGCCGTTCAGAGGTGGTAAACTGGATGTGATGGTTGATCGGCAAAAAGTAAGTACAAGAATAAGTAAAAGAGTGTGGGTCGATGTTACTGCTTTTGCGATTCTTCCGTAGTAGCAAAGTGGCTCTACGGGTCGTATCCTCAAGGAGGGAGAGCGATGGAAGCTTGATGCGGCTTTTATGTTCAAGAAAAGAGAATGATCTTTGTTTCAAATAAAGAATTGAAAAATGAAATCAAGTTATTTCAAGAATTGTTTGAGAATGATTTGGTGGTTTGTAAAGTCGGATTTTCTTAATGGTAAAAGCGCATGGCTAACTTTCTACTAATTGCTCCCACTAATCTCTAACTTCTTGAAGATATAGCCTCACGATGGATCATAGGCAAACATATCCCTTATGCATAGGAACTATTCACGTGGAAATCGAGTGAAAGTTCTTCCTATAACTTAGCTACACAGCAAAAAATTGGACATTCCCTTATCAAGATCTAATGAAGGCGAGAATAAGGGAAGACACGAGTGCACTAATGGTATCGACAAAGTTAAAAGGAAAATCTCTAACTTACAACAACAAGTAAAGCACCCAACTCATAGATCATCAAAAACCATTAAGCAAGAACTATAGGAAAGTAATAGTTGTAGGTAAGTTAGAGTTAGAACCCTCGTCTTAAGATGCCATAGCTCTCGTTTGCACAAGGCTTGTTTGACACTATTGACTCATTTGGGTTATCAATCAAGTTGTTAGAGTTTAGTGGGTTAGTAGTTAGTTAGCCATGCAATGGAAGAGTTAGTTAGACATGATAGTAAAAGAAACAAAAAAGGAAAATGAGTAAAGAGAAAGGGAGTTGCACCACAACAAAGAAGTAAAAGAAAGAAGTAAAAGGAAAACAAGTTACACTACAACAAGGAAGTAAAAGAAATTGGAAAACACAAGTGGATGGAAAGAAGAAAGAGAAGTAGTTACTTGTATTAGCTTGTCACCTTCAAATACAACTCTTACACACACTCTCTCTTTCACTCTAATGGCTAAACTAGAACTAGAAGAAGAAAGAAACTAAAACAACTACAATCCTAAAAACAAGATTACAACAACTTACTCTAACTATGGATATCTCTCAACTAAAGACCTTTGGGGGCTATTTATAGGCATCAGGGGAAATGGCATCAGGGGTGACCCATGTCCCAAAGCCCGGGCGCGCGCACGCCAGTATGGCCGCGTTTTCGCGGCCATGTCAGGGCCGCGCGCACCAGTGTTTGGGCAGCGTGCTGTCCTGACTGTCTCCTGTCCACTTGATCTCCTGGATTTGTGATTTGATGCCCTAGGCTGACAAAATCTCTTCCCTAAAGTCAATGGCTACTTGGTAGGCCTTTAATCACCCCTTAATTGTGATTTAGGGTCTTCTTCTTCATATGCACACCATAGACCTAGGATCAAGCAAGCAAAGCTTTATTAGCAGAATTTTACATCAAATAAATATGAGAATGTGATGAAAATTATGCAAAATTAGAGACTAATCACACCCCCACACTTATCTTTTTGTTCGTCCCGATCAAAACAAAAATAAGAAAATTATTATACAACTTTCGCAGGTGACGCGATTGCACTGAGCATGTGCAACAAGCCTTTAAATCTCTAGATTTCCCCTAGAGGAGGAGTGTTGTCTCCTAAGGGTTTTCAGAGGATTGCACCCACAAAATCTAGTAAGTGAAAAAAAAATATTTAGTTGTTAGCAAAAACTCTGAAATGAAAATGAACTTTTAATCATCTAAGTAAAAATAACCGAATGATATAAGAATTAGGTTTAACCCTCATAAGTCCTCCTATACTTTAGCCTTCATAAAAAAAGAAATTATGATTTTCTTTAAATTTAGAAAGGATCTTATACTTCTAACTCATTCTTTTATTTTGCTTTAGATAGATATGCATAATGTGTAAGTGTGATGTGCTTGGGATTTTCAACTCAAATTTGAATATCATTTAATTTTATTAATTTTTATCAATTATTCTTGGTTCCATTAGGCTTTCTACTTCACTCATGTAACACATACCAAACCGATGACTCCCAAACTAGATGGTCTTAGGGCACCAGGTGAAAAAATACCCCTCAGGTCAAATATGCAAGTGGAGTAGGCCACGAAATCAAGATTTATTAATACATTATATATTTGTTATTAAAATTTATTTTGGCGTGAGTAATCATGCTTCTTGAGGCATAATTATCCAGCATTTATTTTTTTTCAGAGTTGTGTCACTAAATCCCAAGCATGTGTGTGTGGTTTATGCATATTCTACTAAGGCTAAATAAAATGTATGAGTTATTTTCCTTATCCCTCCTAACTTTTTAGTCAAACCAATCTTTCTTGATTATTTAGGGAAAAAAAAGATTCATTAATAAGGTTCCCTTAATTCCTACAACCTTTTGGTATTTTTATAAAGAGTATGAAATTTCTTTTCAATCTGGAGATTTTTTTTTTTGAGAAAAAAAAA
Source organism: Agave tequilana (assembly GCA_038442645.1). Classification (NCBI taxonomy): domain Eukaryota; kingdom Viridiplantae; phylum Streptophyta; class Magnoliopsida; order Asparagales; family Asparagaceae; genus Agave; species Agave tequilana. Next base: position 120,049 of record JAVJIF010005641.1, read on the forward strand.
GTGTTAGCACCCCCCATACCTATCTAATACATTGTCCTCATTGAATGTTGATGTAAATGCAAAGACAATAAATAGGGTGTAGAAATGATATCACCGTCTTTGTGGACTTGGGCCGGCCAAGGGCGAATAGGCTAAAGATATGTCAAAAAAAATTGTAGAAGGGGTAAGTATATAAACAATAAGAATTTTTTTTTTTAGTTGTTGTGGCTAGTTGTATGACGGATCAAAAAGAGTCAGCACACTATCACCCGGAGTTATCGGCTCAGTGGTCAAGAAGGGCTTCAGTCTTTGCCTGTTCACTTTGAATTCTGTGTTGGACTTAGGGTCTACAATAATGATTGATGCTAAACCTGCACACAAAATACGAGATTATAAAACTTAAGAAAGAAGATGTGCAAGTGCTCAATTCTTCCGCTATAGCAAGTGGCTATGCGGGTCGTGATCCACAAGTAGGGTTTGCGATGGAAGCGTTACAGTTCTTTATTGAAATCTTTTAAGAAAATAAAACGAAGGTTCTTCTCTGTTTTTAGTTATGAAAATGAAAAAGAAAGTTATCTTAAAGTTAAAAGAAAATGGAAGATGAAGAAGGTGGAAAATCAGGAAAACGATGAAAAGCGACTAAGTACAATGAAGTGGAGATGATAGAGTTGAAAGAAGTAGTGATTTAATTTACAGAAATGAAAAAGAAAAGAAAACAAATATTTACCTTCTTTTCACCAAAAGCTTACCTTGAGTTCTTAGCTTCAATGTTACCTTGAATTGGAGGCAGTTAGCGCATAGCCCATAACAGTCGAGTGTTGGTCTCTTCCACATTACATCATCAAGATACGCAAGCATGAAATGATACAGAGAGACTCACAATTCCATCGTCATGAGCTATCGGTGGCACTCGCAAAGGCAAGGCTCTTTCGATGCTTTTAGACTCACTTGGAAGACAGTTGTACTAAAAAGAAAGGTAAAATAGAAAAGAAGAAGAGAACTAAAAAGAACATACAAGGAAATAGCATTGATTTGATTTCATAACAATCGAAGAAAAGAAATAAAACCTTACACCAATTGTCACTTTTAGCTCAAGCTTCAGTCTTGTTCTTCGATGAAAGTTGATCTCCTCAGAATTACATAAATGAAAACTAAATTACATGAAAAAGAAAAGCAAAAACCTAAACTAAGAAATGAAAAACTAGGCTAAATCCTAATCTGCCTCTTCCTTGCTCAGCTAAAACCAGTATTTATAGGCAAAAAACCTAAAGGAGAAGATCCCAGGAAGATTGGGGAATCTCCTGGTCTGATGTATTTCCCGTATCTTCTTCTGATTTTCTTGTTTTTTCTTCAAAAGTTGACAAAAACAGCCTTTGATTGTGCTTGATTCAGGGAGGATTCTTCTCAACCTTCCTATATACCAAGATTTTGCCCACAGGGAGGATTCTTCTCAACTTCCTTATATGCCAAGATTTTGCCCTGATTTCTTCATCTTGATTCAGGAAGGATTTTTCTAAACCTTCCTTATATGCAAAGATTTTGCCCTGATTTCTTCATTTCAAATTATTCTGAATTAATCAGAATTTGGTAGGCTTTGGGCTTGTTTCTCTTCATCTCCTTAAGGAATGGGCCTGCAAATAAATTAAACATTTAATTAGGACAAAGCAGATTTTATTCTATAATAAGTATGGAAATATGATAATAAATGTGCAACATTAGTGACCAATCACACCCCCATACCTATCTTTTGCTCGTCCTCGAGCAAAACAACTAAACTATACTAAGGATTATTAAACCACTTTCGCAGGTCACGCGATTGCACTGAGCATGTGCAACAAGCCGTTAAACCTCTAGGTTTCCCTAGAGGACGAGTTTTGTCTCGTGAGGGTTTTCAGTGGATTACACCCACAAAATCCATAAAGGAAGAGAAACAAAGAGTTAGTATTTCAAAAAGCATTTTGAAAGAGAAAAAATATTTGAAATATAATTGTAAGATTTAAGCAATCTATAAGTTATAGGAAAACTGAAATTTTCATTCCTAAACTTAGTCTCTATTCAAAATTTATTATCAATCGAAGTAAGGAGTCAAATTGTACTTCTCATCTGGTCTATTACTTTACCCTAAGTCATATGCACTTTGTGATTGTGAAAATTTTGACTAAGGATTCTTTAACTCTAACTCTTATGCCTCATTTATTATTTATATATATATAATTTTTTTTATTCCTTAGTTCTAATAGGCTTTCTAATCTGCCCATGTAACGAGCCTTTAATCGATGACTCCCAAACCAAACGGTCTTAGGGCACCAGGTGAGAAAACACCCCAAGGACTTAAGGACTCGAGCAAACAAGGCCACAAAACTAAGGATTTTATTATATGAACCCCTTTTAGGCGTGAATACTTATGCTTTATTAGGCACAAATACCCAGCTTAATCAGAGAATGTTTATATATATATATATTTTCAAACTTATCTAATCATCTTTCGCATAAATACTAAGGCTTGCTTAGGCCAAAGCACCTAGCTAATCAATAATTAGATTTGTTTATCTTTTTTTCTTTTTCTTTTTTTTTATAAGGCATAAGAATCTTTGTTTTTGAACCCTAAGTGTGTAAGTGTATGAAGTGTGCATATTTCATCAAGGTAAAGATCAAGACTAAATTACTTGACAAATTATCTTCCTAACTCTATAAATCAAACAAATAATCTATTTTGACCAAGTATAAGAAGTCCTAATTTGGATTTTCCTATTCCTTAAAATTAACTTAATTTCTTACAAAAATAAGTCAAAATATTGTTTCTATTTTTCAAAAAGTTTTAAAAGTAAAGAAAAATGTTAATTTTTTTTAATAAAAAGAAAAGTTATGTTAGACCCTCCCCCACACCTATCTCATGCATTGTCCTCAATGTATGAATTAATGCATAGATGCATGAAAAAGAAGAAAGGGAAGGAAAAGGTTACCTTAAGGTGGTGTTCCGGTGTGGTGGTCTGATTGGTCCACGAAACGCGGCCAAATCAACTTTCTTGGGTCTCGAAGGAACCCACCAGCACTATCTTTAATATAACCCATTAAAAAGATATATCCATGAAGGATTTTTATTAAATATTTGACCCCATCTAATTTCCATATTCCATAACTAATTTCGGAGTCAAATTTGTCAACCACCTCGTCCCAGAATGGAGTATGAAATGATAGAACAGTTGACTTGGACTCAGGAAGGACAGGAACTAATACCGACTCAGGAAGGTAACTTAAGTCAAGTAAAGGTTCAGGAGTCGAAATAGGTTCAGAAATTGGGTCCAAAGTCAAGAAGTTGAAACTCCAGTCCACATGTATTTTTCAACAATGGAATGTGAACTAATATAGGTGATTCCAGTTCAGGAATGATAGGTGGAGGAATCAAAACTGACTCTAAAATATTACTCAAGTTGGTAACAAAACGGGAGTCAAGATTGATTCAGAAAGTTGAACTGAATCACTGATTTGAGAATTTAGATCACATATCTCATTGAGTTCAATATCAAAAAATGGAGAACTTGCCAATTTGTCAATAGGATCTTCAAAAGTGTATAATTGGTCAAGTTCAATATGATCCTCAAAGATGGGTGATTCAATTTCATTATGAATTGGGACAGGATCCAATGTCGACTCCGGGAAAAGATTGAAGTTAGGTAAAGATACCGAGTCATTATTGAATCAGGAAGAAGAATTGAATCACTAAGTTGGGGTTCAAGATCATATTCATTTTCAAGTTCGATTTCAGGAAAAGGATAACTTGCCAAATTATCAATTTCATTTGGAGTTTGGGCAAGTTCAAATGGTTGTGCTGAAATGGAATCTTGATTTCCAAAACTACATGACTCTTCGGCTCTAACAGAATAGTTAGTGACATCAGGACGGTGGGAACGTAGAGATTCGACCATCATATCTATGTCACGATTACGAGTGTTTGAGCCTGAGTCATGGCTTCAAGCATCTTTTCATAGTTGATAGGTTCATTGTTTTGATGAAAAGATGAAGAATTGTCTTGGAAGTGGTAGTGAATTGTGAGTCCATCAGATTTTGGGATTTGTGTTTGGACTCACGCATACTCATTTCCATAATTGATGGTTTCCTATTTTGGACGGGTGGAACTGAGTATGAATCTTGAACATAATGTGGACTGGGTGGAGAAGGAGGGCAAGGTGGTTGGAAATTATGCTCGGGGGAGGTGAATCCCCACTGACTCGGTGAAGAATTGAAATCATATGGAAATTATAGTTATTAGATGGGGGGTATGGGTCATATTGATTCGGATAAGACCAATCCGGCACACTAGGTTGGTCAAAGTTATGATATGCCGGGTGGTAATATCCAAAAATGAAGTCGGTGTGTAATATGGATTATTATTGTAGTTGAAAAAATTATTATTATAGTCCATATCATACAATAGAATATAAATAAAGAAAAACAAACAAATAAGCAAACAAATAAAAGAAAAAAATTCTAACTAAGTTAGGGTAGACCTATGACCTAGACGACTCCTAACTGATTAGACTGTCCACGGAAGGTCTAATGTAGACTTTGACCACAAGCTAATCAGCCAGGTCAGGACAAGGTTGGTGGGAGGTTTTCCGTCAAAGATGTTCCTTAATTAAATAAACCACCAACCTTCGGGCTTTCGGCCCTCAATCCCTTTCCTAGACACTGATTTTGCAAGAGTCAGATTCTAACATTTTTCCCCCTTAGGATAATCTCCTAATTGAGTCCGAGATGTCTCTAGGGCCAACGTCTACTCAATTTTAGTTAGGCTTGGGTTAGTGAGTGCTTGGAACCTGATTTTTGGGCTAAGGAAGGGTGATTAAATCCCCACCTTATCTTGTTATGGGTTAGTGCCCTTAAAATAATTTTGTGCAAGTGTACAAGATATGTAAGATTCACTCAAAGCGATATAAACAACAAGAAGTGAGTCCTATGCTAAATGCAATGCATACGTACCTTGCTCCAGCACTCTTCAACAGTAAAAAATAAAGGAATTAAAAAGACACGTGCCTAAAATGCAAATGTCTAATCAATTTTTTATCTTTTCAACAAAATATTTTACTGTTGATTATTAGCAGGTTTTGTGATGGCATATAAGAAATAAATAATTGCAGCAAACTAGAATTTGCAAAGCTAGCAGCCCTGCAAAAACTGTTAGTAGTCAGCTCTTTATTGCCGCGGATCCGCGGCTTTTGCCATGGAAACGCGGCAATTCAGAGGGCAATGGGTCTCTACTTTCTAGAGCAGAGGCCCAATACCACTTGTATGTCACTGCAAACTTATTTTCCTGCTTTGCTTGCCCTGTAACCTGCAACAGAGAAGAAAATTCGTTTAGTTCTAAAAAATTTCAAGAAAAATTCAGATTTCAATAAAAACCGTTTTACCCTCCCCGGCAACGGCGCCAAAATTTGATTGATGCTAAACTGCACACAAATACGAGATTATAGAACTTAAGAAAGAAGATGTGCAAGTGCTCAATTCTTCCGCTATAGCAAGTGGCTATGCGGGTCGTGATCCACAAGTAGGGTTTGCGATGGAAGCGTTACAGTTCTTTATTGAAATCTTTTAAGAAAATAAAACGAAGGTTCTTCTCTGTTTTTAGTTATGAAAATGAAAAAGAAAGTTATCTTAAAGTTAAAAGAAAATGGAAGATGAAGAAGGTGGAAAATCAAAAAACGATGAAAAGCGACTAAGTACAATGAAGTGGAGATGATAGAGTTGGAAGATGTAGTGATTTAATTTACAGAAATGAAAAAGAAAAGAAAACAAATATTTACCTTCTTTTCACCAAAAGCTTACCTTGAGTTCTTAGCTTCAATGTTACCTTGAATTGGAGGCAGTTAGCGCATAGCCCATAAGAGTCGAGTGTTGGTCTCTTCCACTTACATCATCAAGATACGCAAGCATGAAATGATACAGAGACACTCACAATTCCATCGTCATGAGCTATCGGTGGCACTCGCAAAGGCAAGGCTCTTTCGATGCTTTTAGACTCACTTGGAAGACAGTTGTACGAAAGGTAAAAAAAAAAAAAGAAAAAAGAAGAAGAGAACTAAAAAAGATACAAGTAAATAGCATTGATTTGATTTCATAACAATCGAAGAAAAGAAATAAAACCTTACACCAATTGTCACTTTAGCTCAAGCTTCAGTCTTGTTCTTCGATGAAAGTTGATCTCCTCAGAATTACATAAATGAAAACTAAATTACATGAAAAAGAAAAGCAAAAACTTAAACTAAGAAATGAAAAACTAGGCTAAATCCTAATCTGCCTTCTTCCTTGCTCAGCTAAAACCAGTATTTATAGGCAAAAAACCTAAAGGAGAAGATCCCAGGAAGATTGGGGGAATCTCCTGGTCTGATGTATTTCCGTATCTTCTTCTGATTTTCTTATTTTTCTTCAAAAGTTGACAAAACAGCCTTTGATTGTGCTTGATTCAGGGAGGATTCTTCTCAACCTTCCTTATATACCAAGATTTTGCCCACAGGGAGGATTCTTCTCAACTTCCTTATATGCCAAGATTTTGCCCTGATTTCTTCATCTTGATTCAGGGAGGATTCGTCTAAACCTTCCTTATATGCCAAGATTTTGCCCTGATTTCTTCATTTCAAATTTATTCTGAATTAGTCAGAATTTGGTGGGCTTTTGGGCTTGTTTCTCTTCATCTCCTTAAGGAATGGGCCTCCAAATAAATTAAACATTTAATTAGGACAAAGCAGATTTATTCTATAATAAGTATGGAAATATGATAATAAATGTGCAACATTAGTGACCAATCAAATAATCACAGCACTGTGTGAAAAAACGGTGCGCACGAGGAACGGTCCAGACCAACGAGTTTTCAGCTCCCCGCGAAAATATGAAGCCTCGAGTCAGAACCTTGTCTCCCAGGGCAAAGTTTTTTCGGGTTATGATCTGGTCATGAAAAGTTTAGTCCTGCTTTTGGTGATTCGGGCATTCTCATAGGCTTCATTTCGTATCTCCTCTAATTCTGCGATCTGCAGTCTCCTTAGCTCACCGGCCTTACTCAGTTCAAAATTGAGTTGTTTAATGGCCCATAGGGCACGGTGTTCTAATTCGACTGGTAAATGACAAGCTTTTTCAAATACGATTCGATAAGGAGACATCCCTAGAACTGTCTTAAAAGCAGTGTGGTAAGCCCACAATGCATCATTGAGTTTGACCAACCAATCCTTTCGGTTCTGTCCGACAGACTTTTCCAGAATGAGCTTGAGTTGTCGATTGGTGACTTCTACCTGCCCATTTGTCTGGGGATGATACGAAGTGGATAACTTGTGATTGATGGAATATTTTCACATCAGAGCTTCAAAAATTCTGTTGTAGAAATGTGATCCATTATCACTAATTATCACTCTAGGGGTGCCAAATCGGGAGAAGATGTTTTCTTTGAGAAATTTGACAACCACTTTGTTGTCATTGGTCTTTGTAGGCACAGCTTCTACCCATTTAGAGACATAGTCCATAGTAACCAAAATGAACTGGTTGCCGAAGGAATTAGGAATGGTCCCATGAAGTTGATACCCCAAACATCAAAATTTCAACTTCCAGGATCGGGTGTAGGGGCATCATGTCTCTTCTTGAAATTTTCCAATTTCTAACAATTTGCGCATGAATTGCAAAAATGGTATGAGTCTCTGAATAAAGTGGGCCAGTAAAACCCACTTTGTAGAACCTTCTCTGCAGTCTTGCGGGGACCGAAGTGTCCTCCACATGCAAGGTCATGGCAAAAGCTGAGCACACTCCTCTGTTCCTCTTCTGGTATGCATCGTCAAATAATCTGATCGGGAAAATATTTAAAAAGATATGGCTCTTCCCAGAAGAAGTACCGTACTTGGGCAAAGAAGCGATATTGGTCTTGCATTGTCCAGTCAGCGGGTAATTATCCAGTGGCCAGGTAATTAACAATGTCCGCATACCAGGGTTCCTTAAGAATGGCCAGGATGTGCTAGTCTGGAAAATTCTCATTGATCGGAGCTTGTATGATCGGTGCGTTTGGAATTCGTGAGAGATGATCAGCGACCACATTTTCTATACCTCGTTTATACCAGATTTTCAAGTCAAATTCTTAAAGCAAAAGGATCCACCGAATCAATCGGGTTTTTGCTTCCTTCTTGGTCATGAGGTATTTCAGAGCCGAGTGATCCGTGAAAATCACCGTCTTCGAACCTAACAAGTAGGGCCGGAACTTCTCTAACGCAAAGACAATGGCCAAGAATTCCTTCTCAGTCGTTGTATAATTCTGTGGGCGTCTTTCAAGGTCCTACTCGAGTAATAAATCAGGTGCTGCCTATTGTCGATGCGCTATCCTAGAACAGCGCCATAGCAAAATCAGAAGCATCGCACATGATTTCAAACGGTTGGACCCAGTTAGGAGCAGAAATAATAGGAGCAGAAATAAGTTCTTGCTTAAGCTTCCCCCATGACTTGAAACATTTATCGTTAAAATCAAAGGGCACGTCCTTAGCAAGCAGGTTGGTTAAGGGCCTAGCGATTTTGCTAAAATCCTTAATAACTGTCGGTAGAACCCAGCATGCCCAAGAAAGGATCTAATATCCTTGATGCTTTTGGTGGTGGAAGCTTAGCAATCACTTCTACTTTAGCCTTGTCAACTTCAATGCCTCTCCTAGAAATCTCATGGCCTAAGACAATCCCCTGTTTCACCATGAAGTGACATTTCTCCCAGTTTAGAGTTAGGTTCTTTTCCTTGCATCTTTGCAGTACTAACGCTAGGTGATGAAGACACTGATCAAATGAATCTCCGTAGATGGAGAAGTCATCCATAAAAATCTCCAGAAAATGTTCTACCAAGTTGGAGAACAAACTGAGCATGCACCGTTGGAATGTTGCGGGAGCATTGCACAATCCAAAAGGCATGCACCGATAAGCAAAGGTTCCGAACGGGCAGGTGGACGTGGTCTTTTCCTGGTCTCTGCAACAATGGGGATTTGGTTGTATCCTGAGTACCCATCTACGAAGCAGTAGTACTCATGTCCAGCAAACGCTAAAGCATTTGGTCGATGAAGGGTAGTGGGAAGTGGTCCTTACGGGTGGCTGCATTCAACTTCCTCTAGTCGATACAGGCACGCACCTTGGTAGGCAGTCTTTTCTATACTAACTCTTTTTGCTCATTTTTAACCACCGTAAAGCCAGCTTTCTTTGGGACCGCATGAAAAGGCTAACCCATTGACTATCTGAAATGGGATAAATGATCCCATTATCTAATAGTTCAAAATTTTTTCTTTAACTGCCTCTTGCATGATAGGGTTAAGCCTGCCTTGCGGGTCCCTCCTGGGGGTTGCTTCATCGGTTAAATAGATTCTATATTGCACTATGGCTGGAGTTATCCCTTTGATATCCTTCATCGTCCATCCAATGGCTTTCTTGTGTCTTTTCAGAATAGACATTAAGCTATCCTCTTGTTGCTCAGTCAGTGGGATGCTATGATGACTGGCAAGTATTTCTCTTTCGCCCAGGTAGGTGTACTTGAGGTGTTTAGGTAAGGCTTTTAGCTCTAGGGAAGGTATTGCTTCATTGGAGGCAATCTCTGGGCTTTCAATCCTTTGATGAGGTACATTTGGGCTGAATGCCCAATCCACTGCCGAATCTACGATCTGGTCAAGACTAAAATGCTTAGACTCCAGATCAAACTCTGCCTCTGTTTTTATCTCCATGCTTTCCTCATGCTCACTGGTCAGATTTTCAATGGAATTGACTTTAAAAATCTAATCATTGACATCCCTAGGTTGTCTTCCAAGATTGAAGCCATTGACTTCCTTCGTCATATCTCCAAAGGTCAATCGCATGGACCCGTTCCTACAGTTGCTTATGGCGTTGGTTGTAGCAAAGAAAGGGCGTCCTAAGATGACTGGAGTTTGAGGCCTCGGATTTGATACAGGTTGGGTCTCAAGCATAATAAGTCAACGGGGTAGATGAAATCCCCGACCCGGATAAGGACATCTGTGATTTCCCCTTGAGAATTTTCACAGATCGGTCAGCTAACTGAATGGTGACTCGGGTTGGGCTCAACTCGCCCAACCCAAGTTGCTGGTACACTGAGAGAGGAAGCAAGTTGATACTTGCCCCTAAGTCAAGAAGTGCTTTGCTAATTTCGGTCTGTCCTATGCTGCAGGAAATTGTGGGACATCCGGGGTCTTTGTACTTCACCAGGATGGGACCAGACAGAATTTCGCTTATATTTGTTGCCAAGAACACTTTCTTGGCACATTCGTCTTTCTCTTCTTCGTACACATATCTTTAAGAAATTTGGCATAAGCTGGAACTTGTTGGATAGCATCAAGAAGAGGAACATTTAATTTGACCTGGTTGAACATCTCTAGCATCTTTTCCATGTGCATATTCTTATTGTTATTCCTAAGCCTATTGGGAAAGGGGGCTACAGGCTTATAAACTTGTTCAGGAGCTTTGTCCTCGTCAGATGTTTGTGAGCAGTTTGGGAGGAACTAGCAAAGGTGAAGGCTGGAGTAGGATCAGGATGGACTAGATTTTTCTGTTGATAGACCTAGTTGTCTACCTTCTTTCCAGATCGAAGTGTGTGAATAGCATTGCACTAGTTGATCTATGGATCCTGAATTTCATATGCTTGATTGGAAGTTTTTGGGTTAACTAGCGGCTGACTAGGTAAAGTACCCTTTGGTCTTTCACTTAGGGAGCTAGCTAATTGGCTCATCTGCATTTCCAATCTCGATATAGCCTGTGAATGGTGTTTAGCGTTTGTCCCTGGTTTTGCATAAAAGCGGTTTGGGACTTCATAAAAGCTTTCATGCTCTCCTCTAATTTGCTGAATTTCTTTTCCATTGGTGAACTTTGAGAGGAGGAAGATGGAGCTTGACTGGGGAAATTTGGTGGAGGAATGGGATGGTGAAAATTGTTGGAGAAATTAGGCTAGGAGGATTGTTCTGGGCCCAGGAGAAATTGGGGTGATTCCTCCAACCTGGATTGTATGTTTGTGAGTAGGGGTTGTGCGACGGCCGTGAGTAAGCCGCGTTCAGGTGTTCCGGTGGCACTTGCTAGGCATGGAAAATAGGGCACTCTTCAAAGACATGGTTTGGTGCCTGATAGTATGAACAACCCGGATTATGAATTGGTGGTGGGTTGATTTGGTTGACATTGGTGGGCTCTTTTGTCTCTAGATCCTCTATTCTCCTCATTAGGGTTGCAATCAGAGCCTCGGCAGCTATGGATGATTATAGAGATAGGAGCCCTCCTCTTGAAGCTATAGATTGTGAATTCTTAGGTTTTTCCGAGCCTAGCTCCCATTGCAGGGCTTTCTCAGCTAAATTCTCAAATAAATCCCAACCTTGATTCTCATCCTTCTGCAAGAACCCTCCCTGACACATGATTTCTAAAAGGGTTTTCGTCAGATAATCTAAACCATCTAAAGAACCTGGCACTGACGCCATTTCTCCACACCATGGTAAGGGCACTGAGCTAGGAGATCTTTGAATTGCTCAAAGTATCTCCAAAATGGTTCGCTCGGTTCTTGCCTAAACTGCATGATATTCTTCCTAATGAGGGCAGTTTTGTGAATTGGATAGAATTTCTTCAAGAAGGCCTTGACGAAATTATCCCACGTCGTGACAGAATCTACCGCCAAACAGTATAACCATTTCTTCGTTAGGTCCTTTAAGGAAAAGGGAATGAAAGTAACCTAACGGCATCGTCTCCTAGCTGGGGTATACGCATCATGAGGCACACTTCTTCAAATTCCCTAACAAATAAGTATGCGTCCTCTGATTCTAAACGATGAAACTTTGAGAGAGTGTTAATGAATTGAGACTTTAACTCGAAGTTATTTCCGTTTGCTTCAGGAAGTTTTATGCAAGATGGAAGTGAAGTTCTGATCGGGTAAAATCTATCCTGAAGTGACGCCATCACCGGTAAGGGTAGAGAAATGTTTCTGGTTAATCTGGAAGATACAGGATCTCTTACCCACTCTTGCATGCAGCACACCATAAACAACGTAAAAATAACAAACAAACAAAAAAGAATAAAAAAACAAACAAAAGAAAGAAAAACAACCTCAAAGCCTTAGTCTAAGGTACCTAGACCTAGACGACTCCTAACTTGTCGATTCTCCGGGGAAGGTTGTTGTAGGAACTCGACTACGTGCTAATCGGCCAGGAAAGGGCAAAGCTCGGGGGGAGTTCCGGGCGTGAGCCACGGGCCTAATTACACCAAACCACAGAGCTTTCGAGGCTTTGCCTCTCAATCCACTTTCCTTAGACACCGATTTTGCAGTAGTATAGTTCTTGCAATTTCCAACCTCGGTTAATCTCTTAGTGAGTCCGAGATGTCCCTAGGGCCAAGGTCTATTGATTTTTAGTTAAGGAAAGTGTGAGTGCACTTCGAGATGGTTTTTGGGCTAAGGAAGGGTGATGAAATCCCCACCTTATCTTGTTTATTTGGGTTTTGCCCTTAAAGTCAATTATGCAAGTGTACAGTTATTCACAACAAGGTAACACTCAAAGCGATAAATCACTCCAAAATGTTGGTCCTATTCTATATGAATGCACACGTACCTTTTCTCCAGCACTCTTCAACAGAAATTGAAATGAATTGAAATAGACACGTACCCTAAATGCAAAGTCTAATCCAAATTTCAATTAAGCAACAAGTGAATTTCTATTGAGTTTATTACACAGGTATAGGGTGAAGCATTCAATGGAACTAAAAAATTTTGAAAGCAATTTTTTAGCGGCTTTCAGTAACCCTACAAACGAGTTTGTTAGTACTTCAATCGGAAAACTTGCTTTTACACGAATTTTTTTCCGAGGGCAAATGAATCCTCGCGCAACGTCCTTAGCCACTTCTTTCGCTTCTCGTGATCGTAAGCTCCTTGGTACTCTCCTGCACACAAAAAGAAAGAACAAACTTTAGTATTGAATAATAAAGCCGTTCCCTCCCCAGCAACGGCGCCAAAAATTTGATCGGCAAAAAGCAAGTACAAGAATAAGTAAAAGAGTGTGGGTCGATGTTACTGCTTTTGCGATTCTTTCGTAGTAGCAAAGTGGCTCTACGGGTCGTATCCACAAGGAGGGAGAGCGATGGAAGCTTGATGCGGTTTTTATGTTCGAGAAAAGAGAATGATCTTTGTTTCAAATAAAGAATTGGAAAATGAAAACAAGTTGTTTCAAGAATTGTTTGAGAATGATTTGGTGGTTTGTAAAGTCAGATTTCTTAATGGTAAAAGCGCATGGCTAACTTTCTACTAATTTCTCCCACTAATCTCTAACTTCTTGAAGATATAGCCTCACGATGGATCATAGGCACGCATATCCCTTATGCATAGGAACTATTCACGTAGAAATCGAGTGAAAGTTCTTCCTATTGTTGGTCCCGTGATGATGCCAATTATGAATCTAAAATACGAAGTCAACACTCACAAGAATATTAGTATAAAGGAAATAAATATACTTGCAAATAAAGAAAAACAAATCACAGAAAAGTTAACAATCGCAAACACGTGTGATTTATCCTGGTTCTGTCCTTGTGACCTACATCCAGTCCCCAAGCCTCCCGCTTGAGATTTTCCTTTATCCTTGACTTTGTATACCCAAAATCAACACCTTGCACACCACTTGACAAATCCCCTTTGCCAAATGTGTACAACTCCTCTTACAACCAAGAGAACAAAATACCTTGTACAGCCTCTCTTTATACCAAGAAGACGCTATTGTACAATGATTCTTTGAGTGATTACAACCTTTCCTATAAGCCTTGGTACAGTATGTGATCGTGGACAAGGGCTAGTATAGGAGAACTTTCAGAGATCTTCACAAAAGAGTAGGAATTGGTGAAGAACTGGAAGTGGGAACAGTTTTCAGGAAACCAGAATATTTTCAGGATTTTTGGTCATAAAACTGAATATTTGAATTAGTATTTTGGCCTAAGATTAACAACCCTATTTATAGCTGCACTCTAGGGTTAGTTAGGGTAGTTATTAGGTCCAATTTGAATATTCAAACGTTGGATAACGTTGAAGAAAAAATCAGAAAATAGAAACTGTCCAACAGTCAGAAACTGCCATTAGTCGACTTGATATTTGGGTTAGTCGACTAGGGTAGGCAAATTTCACTGGGTTAGTCGACTATAGTCAAGACCAAGTCGACTAGGTCAAGATAAGTTCAAGTGACAAGTTTCTGGAAACTGAACCAAGTCGACAACAACTAACTTATAAGTCGACTAGGCTAGGAATTAGTCGACTAGGGGAAATTATAAGTCGACTACAAAAGTCTATTAGTCGACTAGGTTTCTGTTAAGTCGACTAACAGAGACAAACAGAGAGTTGGGACCTTTTTGGACACAAGGCTAGTCGACTAGGGAAATGGGCAAGTCGACTATACTATGTATTAGTCGACTTGAAAAGAGTATAAGTTGACTAACTATACTAAGATATGTGTGTGTGCATCAAGGCTTTTAACATTCTATTAATCATTACAAAACATATCATTAGCAACTCTCTTTGGGAAGTCTTGATCATGAAGAACTCTTGAATAGGCTTGATATAGAGCTCCAAATGATATGCTTCACAAATGTCTTCATCAAAAGCAAGTTCCAACATTCTCCCCCTTTTTGATGATGACACTTTGTGTGCACAAATGCTCCCCTGCAGAAAATAAGTTATATTTTCTCCCCTGCAGAAAATGGGTTATAACAGATATAGAAACACTTTGTTCTCCCCCTGCAACAAATATATCATAAAATGTATATATATATATATATATATATATATATATATATATATATGAAGTATTGTTCTCATCAACTTCTTATATGGTACCTGAAAGATAAACGTTAGATGGTACCAATCATAAGAGAAAACATTAACCTTTAGGAGACCAAACCCAATTTGAATTGGAAGTTGTTTCAAATGAAAATATTTCTTTGAAAAATGATTTGGCTTCTCATTCTTTTCATGATTCCATTGTTATACCATCTATTGATAAGAATGCATGCTCACTTCTTTTTCAATAATTGAAAATGATATTTGCATGTTGAAGAATAGTGTAGATTGTATGGGCTCCACTTTGAGCTAATGTGCTATGAATCACAAGAAATGGAATTCATGTTTTGAAAGTAACAAGTTTTATATATTCATGCACACCAATTACGGTATACACATGCTTCTCATGTTCACATACGTGACACTTGTATGCTCATGTGTACACTTGTACACATTGTAGACGTAAGGGACACCTTGCAAAGCTTTGCTATAATAGATTACATAAGTCAAATTTTGCAAATAAGTTTGGGTTAGAAAATGTGCTAACCCCCATGGACCTAAAAGGTATGGGTACCAAAATCCACCCTTATTGTATTTGATGCAGGTGTGGGCTCTCATTTGACATGAGAGTTTTAGTGTCTTGATAGTGGATGCGTTTGAGCTTGATAGACACTACATTGGATGCATCACCTTTAAAAAAGTTTCGTGGAAGGACCACCATGATTTTGGAGACAGAGAAAGTGATTCACATGGTTTTGGTAACTATCTCTAACTCCTTATTTATGTTTACATGCTTTCTTATCGATGATTTTTAATATGTCTTCATTTTTCATGTTTATTATATTTAAATACAATGTTTATTAGACTTGTGATATACATATATAGTATTTGAGACAAACCCATATTTATATGGATTTATATTTTTGTGTTATCACTATAATTTAGCTATTGTGTATTTCTTAGCTCTAAAAGACGTGCATTTATCCTAATGATCATGTTTGTTTACGATTTTGCACTTTATGTTTTAGATTACTTGTTTAGATAAAGTTTTCATTAAAACTTGTATTTATACTTGTACAAGCAGTGAGTTACACTTGGTTATTATGTGTTTGTACTTCATTGCTCATTGTACTCATTACATGTACATGTATAACCTAGTTTTGATGATTCTTTTATTTATACTTGTTTTCCTTAGTTTTGTACATGTTTTCATAAAAATATATTTATCTTCATGTATATGTTAATTTTGTCTAAAACTAGTAGATATATATGTCTATCATAGAGTCATTGACTTTTTCATGCAATTTTTTTAGACTTGTTTATGTTTGTGATATGTATGTATATTTTTAGTTGCAGCAAAAACATACGTATACCTTGAAGCATATTTAGTTTTGATGATTTTTTACTTTTGATAAATAAAAATTCATATGAGCTTCAATGCCTTATTTCCATGATTCTGTTGATTACATGATTCTTACACTCTATATTTGGTGTTTACTCATGATTTTTGAGCATATATGTGCTTTATTGCTATTTGAGTATGGCGATCATGTGATTTTCATGTTTTCATGGATATATTCAAGTTTTATTCCTTACTTGAAGAATTTAATATTAATTTTCAAAATTATCTTTAAACTAGTTATTATTTTTTAATTGGTAGTGATTTTCAAACATATTAAATTATTTTCAAACTCTTATTTTTTGAAAACCCCTACCAACCAAGGGCGGTTGGATGGGCGACCATGCCTTGTATCCTCTTAATGAATAATCTTTTAAATTTGTGCATGAATAGGGTGGTAAGTATGAGTTATACACATGAACTTCATGGAATTTTATTTTGTATACTCATATTTATTTTCTAAATATGTATGCTTCAAATTTTAATTGGTATTTCCATTTTCATACATACATATATATGATCTTAATTGTGCTTATTTTATAATATCTTTACAAAGCACAAAATTGTTTATGCTAAGCTTGACTTATTTTTAAATATTAATTGGTATCTTTACACGCTTTTGCATTAATTTACAATTGATATTTATATTTTTTTTGGTATCAAAATGTATTTCATGCTTCATTTCAATTGGTACTTAAAATTGGTATCAATTTCATAGTCTATTGATATCAAAATCTACTATTGGTATCTTAAAATTTTTGTTTATCTACAAGTGGTACATCATTTATTTTGTCAACTAAAATTTGATTTCAATTGGTATCAAAATTCATTTTTGTATACTCATAGTTTCTATATATGTATGGATCATATCTAAAGTAACAGTTTATTGCTCTGATACATACATATAGATATTTTCTTGTGCTTTAAACATATATGTCATACATTTCTAGTACAAATTATCTGTTGCTAAACTTGACTTAGTTCTTAATATCAATTATTTTTCAATTGGCATCATATACAAGCTTATGCATTATTTTTATTGGTATTTCATAAAGGGGGAGAAAAATTCTTATTTATCTTTCAACTTGCTTTATTTTTCAATTGGCATCTTACTCCCACTCTTTATGATGAAAAATATTTTATTTTGATATATGCTTACATTTTCAATATTGGTATCAATAATTTTAAATTTGTATTATTTTCAAATTGGTATCCTTATTGCAAAATATAGTGTTTACCTAAAAATTTGATTTTTTACTTTCAATTGATATCATGTCCTTTTATTGGTATCAATTCATAAAAAAATTATTTCTTTCAGTTGGTTCTTTCAATTGATTGTGTTCATTGGTATTAAAATTTTGCTTTTAAAATATATTTATTGGTTGTTTATCTTCACCCTTTGTTGATGAGTGACAAAAAGGGGAGAAGAATTCAGGTTTATATATGCATGTTTTACTATGAGTTTATGTATATATCTTGTTTTATTGGTATCTTGAGCTTCATTGCATATCTTTATATGTTTATTGATTATGCATATGTTAAGGGGGAGCTTCTATGAAGCCTATCCCTAATGGATGCATATATATAACCTCATAAGTTTTGTCATCATCAAAAAGGGGGAGATTGTTATCCTAGAGGCCTTTCACCTTAGTCTTGATGATGATTAATTTATGAAGGTTAGTTTACTAATGATCTTGTGTTTATATAGTTTCATTCATTGATTAAGATATTAGTAGGTGTTTAGCTTCAACAAAAGGAGTTTTGGAGCTAACTCATCTAGATTCAAGAGCTCGTGCATCAAGATCGCATCTAGCACTCGGATGGAGTTAAGCTCGTTGGATCGTGTTTGGATCGAGTCGGCTTGGAGAAGGAGTTCTATAAGAAGACTTCGGTTTGTGTTTTTATTTAGGTCTTGTGTAACGATAGACTAGTGTTGATATGCTCAAGTCCACACACACAAATTCAATATGTTTGGTTTTCGGTTTAATCGGTTTTAAATTTTAAATATACATATCTATGGTTTTCATGAATAGATAGAATCAAAACAAGTTTACATGGTCTAATGTATATTGGATTTCATCTATATACATCTGTACTTCACATATTGGAAAAAACATATTTTGATGTTTTATTTCATGTGTTTGGAGTTTTGTATTTAAATAAAACTAATTTTGGATTTTATGTCAAATATATAGATATGTCAATTACATGTGTATTGGATTCTATCCATACACACAATATGCTTCAGTAAAGTTTAAATATCTTGTTTTTGTAATTATGCAAGTTTGGGAAAAATCGGATTTTCATTTCGAAATTTGGTTTTCGAAAAATACGATTTTTGTTTAAGGCTAAATATTTTACATCATAAAAATAGTTCAAATAGTTTGTAATATGTGTTGATTTTTGGTCACATATATTTGTTATTCAAATATCTAATAAGAACTTATTTTTGTGAAATTTATGAGAATTTATTGGATTTATTGGAGTTAAATTGACCATGTTTCAAGTCCCATAATTGCTGCCAGAACCAGCTGGCGGTCGACAGGACAGTCGACCGATATGCACAAAATACGTGTACAAGGCCAGCTGAGAAGGCTGTCGACCGGGCGGTCGACCGACTGAAAGCACCCCACTCTCGGGTACTGCCGGTCGACCGACAGGCTGTGCCCGGTCGACCAGGCGGTCGACTGGAGCGCCAATGGTCAGAAATATGACCATTGGGCCAGTTGAACGGCCGGTCGACCGGAAGGTCAATTTGGATCATTTCTGCTGCGAACGGCTAGTTATCTCCTAGCCCTATATAAAGGGGGTTTTGGGGGCTGTTTTGAACAAGATTTGAGAAGATTTCTACCAGTTTTCTAGTGTCATCTTGCCCATTTTCTAAAGAGTTTCAAAAGAGTTTTTGTGCTTCAAATCTCTATCTTTATTTTATTTTCAAGGGTTAGAAAAATCAAAGTAAAATAGAGTCTTTGAGAAATTGGTTTTGATCTTTATTTCTATCTCTATCTAGTATTCTCAAGTATTTTTTTTTGTGATTTTGATTTTCAAACATTTTCTCACACTTGAGCTATCATATCTATCCTATCTATAGGATCTTATTTTTATGAGAAATATTATTTGTGGTCTATTATGATCACCAAGTGTTGTTTGTAAAAATACACCTAGAGGGGGGTGAATCGGTGTATTGCTAATCTAATGACAAATGATGCAGAACTAAAAACTAATTGCAACACACTATGTATAACCAAAAAGTGTAGCCGAATTCCCGAAGGGCTTTGGACTATCTCCTCTAAATTCCTCTAAATGAAGAGTTGAGGCGCTATAAGAAGCTCTCTTGGTTCAACACAAGTATGGCACACACAAAGTACATCTAGAAAATGAATATGTGCAATATAAAGCAATGCAAGATATAAGAGAGAGTTTAGAGATAGCGGATCATACGCAAACACCAAGATATGTTTCGAGGTTCAAGTCACTGCTCTACGTCCAGCCTTCACACAGAAGGATTTTCACAATGTCCACACAGGATCTCCCACACAGGGAACCTCCATCGAGGAATTTGCAAGTACAAGGTAAGGAGTACACAACTCCTCTCTCCAACACAACCATCTCTACACAAGAGGTAAGGCACAAAGTCAAAATAACAATCACCTCTACACAAGAGGATTAGGCACTAATCCAAACTCAACCATAATCACCTCTATACAAAGAGAGATAGCTACAAACCAAAAGCACAACCTCCTCTATACTTAAAGGAATAGGCACAAAGCCAAAGTAATGAAGGGATTATAACTTTGTGATCTCAAAGACCACAAACAACTCTTGGTGATCTCAATAGACCACAAACTATATTTCCCACAAAAACAAGATCCTATAGATAGAATAGATATGATAGCTCAAGTGTGAGAAATAAGGTGTTTGAAAAATAAATCACAAAGAAAAATATTTAGGAAAAATACTAGATAGAGATAGAAATGATGATCAAAACCAAATTCCCAAAGACGCTATTTTTCTTTGATTTTTCAACCCTTGAAAACAAATAAAAGATAAATCTTTTTGGCACAAAAACTCTTCAAAAACTTGCTACTAAAACACTTGTATAGATGGGAAAATTTGCTCTCAAACAACTTGTTTAAAACAGCCCAAGAGGGGTCTTATTTATAGTCCCTCAAAAATATGCCCGTTGGCAGCAAGGAAAGGTCAAAAAATGACCTTCTGGTCGATCGGCCAACGGTCATATTTTTTACCGTTATGCCTCCGGTCGACTGCCTAGTCAACCGGGCCAAGCATGTCGGTCGACCGCTCGGTCGACCGGTAGTACCCGAGAATGGGTACTTTTCAGTTGTCGACTGCGCGGTCGACCGGCCTACTTGACTGGTCCTGTGCACGTCTGCGTGCACATCGGTCGACCGGTCTGGTCGACGACCACTAGTCCGGTCGACCGCTAGCATGGTCTGGCTGGGATTTACAGAACTTAAAAATTAGTTATTTTAATTCCAATAAAATCCCATAAATGTTCATAAATTTCACAAAAATAAGTTCTTGTTAGATTTTTGAATAACAAATATGTGTGACCAAAAATCAATACATATTACAAACTATTGAACTATTTTTGTGATATAAAATATTTGGCCTTAAACAAAAACAGTATGTTCTAAAAATCAAACTTTGAAATGGAAATCTTATTTTCTCAAACTTGTATAAATACAAAAACAAGATATTTAAACTCTTTTTAAAGCATATTGTATATGGATAGAATCCAATACACATGTACATGATATATCAATATTTTTGACATGAAATCTAAAAATAAGTTTTGTTAATTACAAAACTCTACACACATGAAATAGACCATCAAAATAAGTTTTTTCAAATATCTAAAGTACAGATGTATATAGATGAAATGTAATTTACATTAAACCATGTAACCTTGTTTTGATTCTGTCCATTCATGAACACCATATATATGTATATATAAAATCTAAAAACCGGTTAAACCGAAAACCAAACATATTGAACTTGTGTGCGTGTGTGTGTGTGTGAACTTGAGCATATCAACACTATCTATCTTACACAAGATCTAAACAAACTGAAGTCTTCTTGTCGATCATCATCTTCAAGACAACCCGATCCAAACACGATCCAACGAGCTTGACTCCATGTGAGTGCTAGATACGATCTTGACGTGCGAGCTCTTGAATCTACATGTGATAGCTCAAAAACTCCTTTGTTGAAGCTGAACACCTACTAATATCTTGATCAATAACTGAAACTATATAAACACAAGATTATTAGTAAACTAACCTTCATAAGTTGGTCATCATCAAAACTAAGGTGAAAGGCCTCTGGGCTAACAATCTCCCCCTTTTGATGATGACAAAACTTATGAGCTTATATATATGCATCCATTAAGGATAGGCTTCATAGAAGCTCCCCCTTGACATATGCATATTCAATAAACATATAAAGATATGCAATGTTACTCAAAACACCAATAAAACAAGATATATGCATAAACACATAGTAAAACATGCATATATAAATCTGAATTCTCTCCCCCTTTTGTCACTCGTTAACAAAGGGGTGAAGATAAACAAACAATAAACATAAATTAAAGCAAAATTTTGATACCAATGAACATAATCAATTGAGAGAACCAATTGAAAGAAAAAAAATTTTGTTTGAATTGATACCAATAAAAGAATATGATATCAATTGAAAATAAATGTCAAATTTTTAGGTAAACACTATATTTTTCAATAAGGATACCAATTTGAAAATAATACCAATTAAAAATTATTGACACCAATATTGAAAATGTAAGCATATACCAAAGCAAAATATTTTTATCATAAAGATTGGGAGTAAGATACCAATTGGAAAGTAAAATCAATTGAAAGATAAAATAAGAATTTTTCTCCCCATTTATGAAATACTTATGAAAACAATGCATAAACTTGTCTACGATACCAATTGAAAAATAATTGACATTAAGAACTAAATCAAGCTTAGTAAGAAATAATTTGTGCTAGAGATGTATAGATAAAACAAGCATAATCAAATTATATATATGTATGTATGAAAAGGATATACCAATTGAAATTGATACTAATTGAAGTTTGAAGCATATATATATAAAAGAAAAACACATATAAATATACAAAAATAAAATTTAATGAAGATCATGTGTATAATTCATACCTACCACCCTATTCATGCACATGTTAAAAGATATTCAATAAGGGATACAAGGCATGGTCGCCCATCCAACCGCCCTTAGAAGGTAGGGGTTTTCAAAAATAAGATATGAAAACTTTAATATAATTTAAAAAATTCTACCAAAATGAAGAATAACCCAACTTGTTTTATGATAATTTATAAATTAGTACGAAGTCCTTCAAATAAGAAATAAAACATGAATGAATCCATGAAACATGAAAATCACACGATCATCGATACTCAAATAGCAATAAAGCTCATATAACCTCATGAAACCAAAAATCATGAGTAAACACCAAACATAGAGTGTAAAAAGTCATGTAATCAACAAAAATTATGGAAATAAGGCAATGAAGCTCATCTGAAATTATAAACTTGAAAAACATAAAAATTTTATTTTTATCAAAACAATATAAACTTCAAGGCATATGTATGTTTTGTCTAAACTAGAAGTATACATACATATCCCAAACACAAACGAGTCCATAATAAAAATTTTGCATGAAAAGCAAGTGACTCTAGGATAGACATGTATATCTAAAGTTTGGACAAAATTAACATATACATGAAGATAAACACATTTTATGAAAACATGTACAAAAAATAGGGAATACAGGTTAAAATGCAAGAATTATCAAAACTAGGTTATATAAGTACATCTAATGGGTACAATTGAGTAATAAAGCACAAACATATAATAATCAAATGTGGTTCACTAATTGTACAAGTATAAACACAAATTTTAATGAAAACTATATCTAAACAAGTAATCAAAATATGAAGCATAAAAAAAAAACATAATCCAATATGATCACTATGTTAAATGCACATGTTTTAGAACTAGGATATACACAATAGATAAACTAAAGTGAGAACACTAAATAATGGTCTATATAAATATGAGTGTATCTCACATACTACATATGTATATCACAAGTCTAATTAATATGACATTTAACATAATAATCATGAAAAACATGAAAAGCATTACATGATATAAATATTCATATAAAAGCATGTAAACAAGATAAGGAGTTAGAGATAGCTACCAAAACCAGTAGGGCTAATCTCTAGGTCTTCAAATATAGTGGTCCTCCCACCAAACTTTCCTTGAAAGTAATGCATCCAAAAGTGTCACCATTTAGCTCAGAACGCATCCACCATCAAGGCATCAATACCTCTCACGTCATGTGAGAGCCCACACCTACATCAAATACGATAGGGGTGAATTTTGGTACCCATACGATATTGGGTCCATAGGAGTTAGCACCTTTCCTAACCCAAACAAATTAATTTGCAAAATTTGAATTATGTATCCTATCATAACAAAACTTTGCAAGGTGGCCCTTATGTCCACAATGTGTACAAGTGTACACATGAGCATACATAGTGTCATGTGTGTGAACATGATGAGCATGTGTATGCCGTGAAAGGTGTGCATGAACATATGGTGCATGTTTCTTGCGAAACATGGATTCTAATTTCTTTTTATTCATAGCACATTGGCTCAAAGTGGAGCCCAAACAATCAACACTCTTCTTTAACATAATTATATTATTTTCAACATTAGAAGAAGAAGTGGAGCATGCAATAGAAATACTAGATGGTGAAGCTATAGTAGCATGACAAACATGTGAATCTAAATTATTTTTCAAAGATTTATTTTCATTTGAAACAAATTCCAATTCTTTTGAAATTAAATCAATTTTATTTTCAAAGAATGTTCTCTTTTAAACTAATATCGAGTTTGAAGACAAAACCTCATTTTTCTTCAAAATATCATCAAAATTATTTTTATTCTTTAAAATTTGTTTTCATTTAGGGCAAGGTTAAGTTGGAATTTCAAGGAGTCCCTTTCACTTCAAATCTCATCCCTCTCTTGTAAAACCAAATCAAGTTTTGAAAATAAATTTTTATTTTTTTCTTTTAATCTAAAGCTTTTCTTTTTCAAAAGTTTATATTTTTCAAGTAAGTTTTCACAAACTATAAATAGTTCTTCATTTAATGCATCGGCATTCATAATGTTATCACCTAAAGAACTAGCACAATCATCTAGTGAGTGTCAGAGTTTACCTCAAGGGAGTCATTTCCTTGGACCATGTAGCAAGTTTCGTTAGACTCATCCACCAAGGGTTCCTTCTCCACATAGTTTGTCATTGGTAGCTTGAGAGAGGTCAATGTGTTCCACACTGCAAAAATGGAATCACAATGAGAAATCATACATAGATAATCTTTACTAAGTGTGTTTCTAAGTGCCACTAGAGCTTGTGCATTGGCTTCTATATGCTTGCTATTGCCAAAATAAGATTTCTTCGTAGAGGCAAGGTAAATATGTAATCCTAGGGTTTTAAGGTGTACACTCATCCTATACTTCCATATATCAATGTTGGTAACATCATACATGGGAGGGGTCATGAAATCCATGGGTGTATAAACTATATGTATGCAAATGCAAATCTAGATTAACAATTCAAGATCTCAATCCTAGGTGGTTAAACCTAATATCAGGAGCGTAGGCACTGATACCAATTAAAAATACACCCAGAGAGGGGTGAAAAGGTGTATAGCTAATCTAATAACAAATGATGCAGAATTAAAAACTAATTACAACACAGTATGTGTAACCAAAGAGTGTAGCTAAATTCCCGGTGAAGGGCTCAGGACTATCTCCTCTACATTCCTCTAAATTAAGAGTTGAGGTGCTATAAGAAGCTCTCTTGGTTCAACACAAGTATGGCACACATAAAGTATATCTAGAAAATGAATATGTGCAATATAAAGCAATACAAGATATAAGAGAGAGTTTAGAGATAGCGGATTATACGCAAACACCAAGATATGTTTCGAGGTTCAAGCCACTGCTCTACGTCCCGCCTTCACACAGAAGGATTTTCACTATGTCCACACAGGATCTCCTACACAGGGAACCTCCACTGAGTAATTTGTAAGTACAAGGTAAGGAGTACATAACTCCTCTCTCCAACATAACCATCTCTACACAAGAGGTAAGATACAAAGCCAAAATAACAATCACCTCTACACAAGAGGATAAGGCACTAAGCCAAACTCAACCACAATCAGCTCTACACAAAGAGGGACATCTACAAAACAAAGCACAACCTCCTATACACTTAGAGGGATAGGTACAAAGCCAAAGCAAAGAAGGGATTACAACTTGGTGATCTCAAAGACCACAAACAACTCTTGGTGATCTCAATAGACCATAAACTATATTTCCCGCAAAAACAAGATCCTATAGATAGGATAGATATGATAGCTCAAGTGTGAGAAAACAAGGTGTTTGAAAAAAAAATCACAAAGAAAAATATTTGAGAAAAATACTAGATAAAGATAGAAATGATGATCAAAACTAAATTCCCAAAGACTATTTTTCTTTGATTTTCCAACCCTTGAAAACAAATAAAAGATAAATCTTTTGGCACAAAAACTCTTCAAAAACTTGCTGCTAAAATACTTGTATAGATGAGAAAATTTGCTCTCAAACAACTTGTTTAAAACAGCTCACAAGAGGTCCTATTTATAGGCCCTAAAAAATCTACCCGTTGGCAGCTAGGAAAGGTCAAAAAAGACCCTCTGGTCGACCAGTCAACGGTCATATTTCTGACCATTGTGCCTCCGGTCGATCGCCCTGCCGACCGGGCCAAGCTTGTTAGTAGACAGCTCGATCGACCGGCGGTACCCAAGAGTGGGTACTTTTCAGTCGGTTGATCGCGCGGTCGACCGGCCTACTTGGCTGGTTCTGTGCACGTCTGCGTGCACATCGGTCTACGGTCCGGTCAACCGATCACTGGTCCGGTCGACCATCCGGTTGACCGCCAGCATGGTCTGGTGATCAGCAAAAAGCAAGTACAAGAATAAGTAAAAAGAGTGTGGGTCGATGTTACTACTTTTGCGATTCTTCCGTAGTAGTGAGTGGCTATACGGGTCGTATCCACAAGGAGGGAAAGCGATGAAAGCTTCATTCGACTTCTTTGTTTAAGAAAAGAGAAAGTTCTTTGTTTCAAAATAAAGAATTGAAAAATGAAAATAAGTTGGTTTCAAAAATTGTTTTAGAATGATTTGGTGGTTGTAAAAGTGATTTTTCTAGATGGTAAAATCGCATGGCTAACTTTCTACTAATTTCTCCCACTAATCCCTAACTTCTTGAAGATGTAGCCTCACGATGGATCATAGGCAAGCTTAACCCTTATGCAAAGGAACTATTCACGTGGAAATCGAGTGAAAGTTCTTCCTATAACTTAGCTTAACACGGCAAAAACTTGAATATTCCCTCATCAAGATCCAATAGAAGGCGAGAATAAGGGAAGACACAAATGCACTAATGGTATCGGCAAAGTTAAAAAGGAAAATATCTAACTTACAACAAGAAGTAACGCACACAGCCCATAGATCATCAAAAACCCATTAAGCATGAAATATAAGATAGTAAATACTTGTAGGTAAGTTAGAGTTAGAACCCTCGTCTTAAGATATCATAGCTCTCATTTGCACAAGGCTTGTTTGACACTATTGACTCATTTGGCTTTATCAATCAAGTGTTAGAGATTAGTGGGTTAGTAATTAGTTAGTCATGCTATGGAGAAGTTAGTTACACATGGTAGTAAAAGAAACAATCAAAGAGAAGAGGTAAGGAGAAAAGAAGTTACACTAAAACAAAGAGATAAAAGCCAAAGAAAACAACTAGAAAATGGAAAGAAGAAAGAGAAGTAGTTACTTGTATTAGCATGTCACCTTCCAAATGCAACTTGTACACACACTCTCTCTCTCTTTCACTCTAATGGCTAAAACTAAAACTAGAAGAAGAAAGAAACAACAACTACAATTCCTAACAACAAAGCAACAAATACAACTCTATTCTCTGGATATCTCCCAACTGAAGACCCCTGGGGGCTATTTATAGGCACTAGGGGGAAGGGGCCAGGGGGACGACCCCTGGCCCAAAGCCCGGGCGCACGCGCGCCCACATGGCCACGAAAACGTGGCCCAGGCTGCGTTTCCGCGGCCATGCCAGGGCGGCGCGCGCCTGGCTTCGGGCAGTGCGTCGTCCTGTCTGTCCCCTGTCAGGTGGATCTTCTGATTTCTGGATTTGATGCCCTGGGCTGACAAAATCTTCACTCTAAAGTCAATGGCTACTTGGTAGGCCTTTAATCATCCCTTAATTGGTGATTTAGGGTCTTCTTCTTCATATGCACACCATGGACCTAGAATCAAACAAGCAAAGTTTTATTAGCAGAATTTTACATCAAATAAATATGTGGATGTGATAAAAATTATACAAAATTAGAGACTAATCACACCCCCACACTTATCTTTTGCTCGTCCCGAGCAAAACAAAAATAAGAAAATTATTACAACACTTTCGCAAGTGACGTGATTGCACTGAGCATGTGCAATAAGCCTTTAAACCTCTAGGTTTCCCTAGAGGAGGAGTGTTATCTCCTGAGGATTTTCAGCGGATTGCACCCACAAAATCCAGTAAGTGAAAAACCTCCTTCGAGAAAAAGAATTTTCAATCCTCTAAGTAAAAATGACCGAATGGAGTAAGAATTAGGTTTAACCCTCATAAGTCCTCCTATACTTTAGCTTTTATAAAAGAAGAAATTATGATTTTTCTTTAAATTAGAAAGGATCTTATACTTCTAACTCATTCTGTTATTTTACTTTAGACAGATATGCATAATGTGTAAGTGTGATGTGCTTGGGATTTTTCAACTCAACTTTGAATATTATTTTATTAATATTTATTTATTATTCTTGATTTCATTAGGCTTTCTACTTTACTCATGTAACACATATTAAACCGATGGCTCTCAAACCAGATGGTTTAGGGCACCAGGTGGAAAAAACACCCCTCGGGTCAAATATGCAAGTAGAGTAGGCCACAAAATCAAGATTTACTTATATATTATATATTGATTATTATTTTGGCGTGAATAATCATGCTTCTGAGGCACAATTATCCAGCATTTTTTTGCCAGAGTTGTGTCTCTAAATTCCAAGCATGTGTGTGTGGTTTGTGCATATTCTACTAAGGCTAAATAAAAGGTATGAGTTATTTTCCTTATCCCTCCTAATTTTTAGTCAAATCAATCTTTCTTGTTTATTTAGGCAAAAATAAAGCTTCATTAATAAGGTTCCCTTAATTCCTACAACTTTTGGTATTTTTATAAAGAGTATGAAATCTCTTTTCAATCTTGGGATTTTTTTCCTGAAATAAGAAACAGAATAAAAGGAGAAAGAAAAAGTGTAAACACCATCCCACACCTATCTAATGCATTGTCCTCAATGAATGTTATGTAAATGCAAATGCAATAAATAGGGTGAAGAAGGATGTCACCGTCTTCGCTGACTCGGGTCGGCCAAGTGCGAATAGGCTAAAGAAAAAAAATGTAGAAGGGGTAAGCATATAAACAAATAATTTTTTTTCATTGTGGTGTGGACGGCTGGGTTAGGTGTAGGACGGGTCAAAAAGAGTCAGCACACTATCAGCCTGTGATGTAGGCTCAGTGGTCAAAAAGGGCTTCAGTCTTTTCCCATTCACTTTGAATTCTGTATTGTTCTTAGGATCTACAATAATCACAGCACCGTGTGAAAAAATGGTGCGCATGATGAACGGTCCAGACCAACGAGTCTTCAGCTTCCCCGCGAAAATATGAAGCCTCGAGTTGTACAACAGAACCTTATCTACGGGGTAAAGTTTTTCCGGGTTATGATCTGGTCATGAAAAAGTTTAGTCTTGCTTTTGGTGATTCGAGCATTCTCATAGGCTTCATTCCGTATCTCCTCTAATTCTGAGATCTGCAGTCTCTTTAGCTCACCAGCCTTACTCAGATCAAAATTGAGTTGCTTAATAGCCCATAGGGCACGGTGTTCTAACTCGACTGGTAGATGACAGGCTTTTTCAAATACGATTCTATAAGGAGACATTCCTAGAACTGTCTTAAAGGTAGTGTGGTAAGCCCACAATGCATCGTTAAGTTTGACCGACCAATCCTTTTGGTTCTGTCCGACGGTCCTTTCCAAAATGAGCTTGAGTTGTCGATTGGTGACTTCTACCTTCCCATTTGTCTGGGGATGATACGGAGTGGGTAACTTGTGATTGATGGAATATTTTCGCATCGGTGCTTCAAAAACTTTGTTGCAGAAATGTGATCCATTATCACTAATTATCGCTCTAGGGGTGCCAAATCGGGAGAAGATGTTTTCTTTGAGAAATTTGACAACCACTTTGTTGTCATTGGTCTTTGTAAGAACAACTTCTACCCATTTAGAGACATAGTCTACAACAACCAAAATGAACTGGTTGCCGAAGGAATTAGGGAATGGTCCCATGAAGTCGATACCCCAAACATCAAAAATTTCAACTTCTAGGATCGGGTTCAGGGGCATCATGTCTCTTCTTGAAATTTTCCCAATCTTCTGACAATTTGCGCATGACTTACAAAAATGGTATGAGTTTTTGAACAAAATAGGCCAGTAAAACCCACTTTGTAGAACTTTCTCTGCAGTCTTGCAGGGAGCGAAGTGCCCTCCGCATGCAAGGTCATGGCAAAAGCTGAGTACACTCCTCTGTTCCTCATCTGGTATGCATCGTCGAATAATCTGGTCGGGACAATACTTAAAAATATATGGCTTTTCCCAGAAGAAGTATCGTACTTGGTCAAAGAAATGACACTGGTCTTGCTTTGTCCAGTCAGCGGGTAATGTCCAGTGGCCAAGTAATTAACAATGTCCGCATATCAGGGTTCCTTAAGAATGGCCAGAATGTGCTTGTCTGGGAAATCCTCATTGACCGGAGCTTGTATGATCTGTGCGTTCAGAATTCGTGACAAATGATCTGCAACCACATTTTCTATACCTCGTTTATCCCGAATTTTCAGGTCAAATTCTTGAAGCAAAAGGATCCACCGAATCAATCGGGCTTTTGCTTCCTTCTTGGTCATAAGGTATTTTAGAGCCGAGTGATCCATAAAAATCACCGTCTTCGAGCCAAACAAGTAGGGCCAGAACTTCTCTAATGCAAAGACAACAGTCAAGAATTCCTTCTCAGTCGTTGTATAATTTTGTTGGGCGTCATTCAAGGTCCTACTCGAGTATTATATCACGTGCTGCCTATTGTCGATGCGCTGTCCTAGAACAGCTCCAATAGCAAAATCAGAGGCATCGCACATGATTTCAAATGGTTGGGCCCAATTAGAAGCAGAAATAATAGGCGCAGAAATAAGTTCTTGCTTAAGCTTCCCCCATGACTTGAAACATTCATCGTTAAAATCAAAGGGCACGTCTTTTGCGAGCAGGTTAGTTAAGGGCCTAGCGATCTTGCTAAAATTCTTAATGAACCGTCGGTTGAACCAAGCATGCCCAAGAAAGGATCTAATATCCTTGATGCTTTTGGGTGGTGGAAGCTTAGCAATTACTTCTGCTTCAGCCTTGTCCACTTCAATGCCTCTCCTAGAAATCTCATGACCTAAGACAATCCCCTGTCTCACCATGAAGTGACATTTCTCCCAATTTAGAGTTAGATTTTTCTCCTTGCATCTTTGCAGCACTAACTTTAGGTGATGAAGACACTGATCAAACGAATCTCTGTAGATGGAGAAGTCATCCATGAAAATTTCATGAAAACATTCCATCATGTCAGAGAACAAACTGAGCATACACCATTGGAATGTTGCAGGAGCGTTGCATAATCCAAAGGGCATGCGCCGATAAGCGAAGGTTCCGAACGGGCAGGTGAACGTGGTCTTTTCCTGATTTTCTGCAGCAATGGGGATTTGATTATATCCCGAGTACCCATCTAGGAAGCAATAGTACTCATGTCCAACTAATCGTTCAAGCATTTGGTCGATGAAGGGTAGCGAGAAGTGGTCTTTACGGGTGGCCGCATTCAACTTTCTATAGTCGATACAGACATGAACCTTGGTAGGCAGTCTTGTCTGCACCAACTCTTTTTGCTCATTTTCAACCACCGTAAAGCCAGCTTTCTTTGGGACCGCATGAATAGGGCTAACCCATTGGCTATCAGAAATAGGATAAATGATCCCATTATCTAATAGTTTCAAAATTTTCGCTTTAATGCCTCTTGCATGAGTAGGTTAAGCCTGCGTTATGGGCCCCTCCTGAGGGTTGCTTCATCGGTCAAATGGATTCTATGTTGCACTATGGCTAGACTTATCCCTTTGATATCCTTCATCGTCCATCCAATGGCTTCCCTATGTCTTTTCAGAATAGACATTAAGCTGTCCTCTTGTTGCTCAGTCTGGTGGGATGCTATGATGACTGGCAATGTGTCCTTTCCACCCAGGTAGGCGTACTTGAGGTGTTCAGGTAAGGCTTTTAGCTCTAGGGAAGGTGTTGCTTCATTGGAGGCAATCTCCAGACTTTCAATCCTATGATGAGGTACATTTGGGCTGGACGCCCAATCCATTGCCGAATCTATGATCTGGTCAAGATTAAAATCCTCAGACTCCATATCAAACTCTTCCTCTGTCTCTATCTCCATGCTTTCCTCGTGCTCACTGGTCAAATTTTCAATGGAATTGACCTCAAAAGTCTGATCATTGACATCCCTAGGTTGTCTTCCAAGATTGAAGACATTGACTTCCTTCGTCATATCTCCAAAGGTCAATCGCATGGACCCATTCCTACAGGTTATTATGGCATTGGCTGTAGTAAGGAAAGGGCGTCCTAAGATGACTAGAGTTTGAGACGGTGGATTTGACACAGGTTGGGTCTCAAGCACAATGAAGTCAACGGGGTAGATGAAATCCCCGACCCGAATAAGGACGTTTGTGATTTTCCCCCTTCACAGATCGGTCAGCTAACTGAATGGTGACTCGGGTTGGACTTAGCTCGCCTAACCCAAGGTGCTGGTATACTGAGAGAGGTAGTAAGTTGATACTTGCTTTCAGGTCAAGAATTGCTCTACTAATTTCTGTCTGTCTTATGGTGCAAGAGATTGTGGGACATCCGGGATCCTTGTACTTCACCGGGATGGGACCAGACAGAATTTCGCTTATATTGGTTGCCAAGAACACTTTCTTGGGCACATTTATCTTCTCTTCTTTGTACATATATCCTTAAGAAATTTGGCATAAGATGGGACTTGTTGGATAGCGTCAAGAAGAGGCACATTCAGTTTGACCTCGTTGAACATCTCAAGCATCTTCTCCATGTGCATATTCTTATTGTTGTTCCTAAGCCTATTGGAAAAGGGTGCTGCAGGCTTATGAACTTGTTCAGCAGTTTTGACCTCGTCAGATGTTTGAGGAGCAGTTTGGGAGGAACTAGCAGAGGTGGAGGCTGGAGTAGGATCAGGATGGACTGGATTTTTCTGTTGGTAGACCTGGTTGTCCACCTTCTTTCCAAATCGAAGTGTGTGAACAGCATTGCACTGGTTGATCGAAGGACCCTAAATTCATATACTTGATTGGAGTTTTTTGGGTTAACTAGCGGCTGACTAGGTAAAGTACCCTTTGGTCTTTCACTTAGGGAGCTAGCTAATTGACTCATCTGTATTTCTAATCTTGATATAACCTGTGAATGATTGTTCAGCGTTTGTCCCTGGTTTTGCATAAAAGCAGTTTGGGACTTCATAAAAGCTTCCATGCTCTCCTCCAACTTACTGAATTTCTTTTCTATTAGTGAACTTTGAGAAGAGGAAGATGGAGCTTGACTTGGAAATTTGGTGGAGGACTGGGATGGTGAAAATTGTTGGAGAAATTAGGCCTAGGAGGATTGTTCTGGGCCCAGAAGAAATTTGGGTGATTCCTCCAACCTGATTGTTTGTTTGCGAGTAGAGATTATGCGGCGGCCGTGAGTAGGCCGCGTTCAAGTATTCCGGTCGCACTTGCTGGGCATGGAAAACAGGGCACTCTTCAAAGATATGGTTTGGTGTCTGACAGTATGAACAACCCGGATTGTGAATTGGTGGGGGTTGATTTGGTTGACATTGGCTGGCTCTTTATCTCTAGAGCCTCTATTCTCCTCGTTAGGGTTACAATCTTAGCTTCTGCAGTTATGGATGATTCTAGAAATAGGAGCCCTCCTCTTGAAGCTATCGATTGTGAATTCCTAGGTTTTTCCGAGGCTGGCTCCCATTGCAGGTTTTTTCAGCTAAATCCTCAAATAAATCCTAACCCTAGTTCTCATCCTTTTGCAAGAACCCTCCCTGACACATGGTTTCTAAGCGGGTTTTCGTTTGATAATCTAAGCTATCGTAGAGAATCTGGCACTGACGCCATTTCTCCACACCATGATGAGGGCACTGAGCTAGGACATCTTTGAATCGCTCAAAGTATCTCCAAAATGGTTCGCTCGGCTCTTGCTTGAACTGCATGATGTTCTTTCTAATGAGGGCAGTTTTGTGAATTGGGTAGAATTTCTTCAAGAAGGCCTTGACGAAATCATCCCATGTCGTGATAGAATCTACCGCCAAACTGCACAACCATTTCTTTGCTAGGTCCTTTAAGAAAAAGGGAATGAAACGTAACCTAACGGCATCGTCTCCTAGCTGGGGTATACGCATCATGAGGCATACTTCTTCAAATTCCCTAAAAAGGAAGTATGCGTCCTC
Organism: Agave tequilana; assembly: GCA_038442645.1. Taxonomy (NCBI): domain Eukaryota; kingdom Viridiplantae; phylum Streptophyta; class Magnoliopsida; order Asparagales; family Asparagaceae; genus Agave; species Agave tequilana. Next base: position 154,030 of record JAVJIF010005641.1, read on the forward strand.
TAATTCTAAACCATGAAACTTTGGGAGAGTGTTGATGAATTGAGGCTTTAATTCAAAATTATTTCCATTTGCCTCAGGCAGTTTTATACAAGATGGTAATAGTGACGCCATCACAGGTTCTGGATGCAAGGGTAGAGAAGTGTTTCTAGTTAATCTGAAAGTTGTAAGATCTCTTACCCACTCTTGCATGCAACACACCACAAACAACGTAAAAACAACAAATAAACAAAAAGAATAAAATAAACAAACAAAGGAAAGAAAAACAACCACAAAGCCTTAGTCTAAGGTACCTGGACCTAGACAACTCCTAACTGGTCGATTCTCCGGGGGAGGTTGTTGTAGGAACTCGACTACAAGCTAATCGGCCAGGAAAGGGCAATGCTCAGGGGGAGGTATCCGGGCCTGAGCCACGGGCCTTAATTACGTCAAACCACGGAGCTTTCGAGGCTTTACCTCTCAATTCACTTTCCTTAGACACAGATTTTGCAGGAGTATAGTTCTTGCAATTTTCACCCTCGGTTAATCTCTTAATGAGTCCGAGATGTCCCTAGGGCCAACGTCTATCAGTTTTTAGTTAAGGCTTGGGCTAGCATGAATGCATTTCGAGATGATTTTTGGGCTAAGGAAAGGTGATGAAATCCCCACCTTATCTTGTTTATTTGAGATTTTACCTTAATGTCAATTGTGCAAGTGTACAGTTTATTCACAACAAGGTAACACTCAAAGCGATAAATCACTCTAAAATGTTGGTCCTCTTCTATATGAATGCACACGTACCTTTCTCCAGCACTCTTCAACAGAAATTTAAATGAATTGAAATAGACACGTGCCCTAAATGCAAGAGTCTAAACCAAATTTCAATTAAGCAACAAGTGGATTTCTGTTGAGTTTATTACACATGTATAAGGTGAAGCATTCAAGGGAACTAAAATTTTAGAAAGCAATTTTAGCTGCTTTCGGCAACCCTGCAAACGAGTTTGTTAGTACTTCAATCAGAGAAACTCGTTTTTACACGAATTTTTCCGAGGGCAAATGAATCCTCGTGCAACATCTTTGGCCACTACTTTCGCTTCCCGTGATAGTAAGCTCCTTGGTACTTCTCCTACACATAAGAACAAAGAAAAATCTTTAGTTTTGAACAATAAAGTCGTTCCCTCCCCGACAATGGCACCAAAATTTGATCAGCAAAAAGCCAGTACAAGAATAAGTAAAAAGAGTGTGGGTCGATGTTACTTCTTTTGCGATTCTTCCGTAGTAGCGAAGTGGCTATACGGGTCGTATCCACGAGGAGGGAGAACGATGAAAGCTTGATGCAGCTTCTTTGTTCAAGAAAAGAGAAAGTTCTTTGTTTCAAAATAAAGAATTGGAAAATGAAAATAAGTTGGTTTCAAAAATTATTTTAGAATGATTTGGTGGTTGTAAAAGTGATTTTCTAGATGGTAAAAGCGCATGGCTAACTTTCTACTAATTGCTCCCACTAATCCCTAACTTCTTGAAGATGTAGCCTCACGATGGATCATAGACAAGCTTAACCCTTATGCAAAGGAACTATTCACGTGAAAATCGAGTGAAAGTTCTTCCTATAACTTAGCTTAACACGACAAAAACTTGAACATTCCTTTATCAAGATCCAATAGAAGGCGAGAATAAGGGAAGACACAAGTGCACTAATAGTATCGGCAAAGTTAAAAAGGAAAATCTCTAACTTACAACAATAAGTAACGCACACAACCCATAGATCATCAAAAACCCATTAAGCATGAAATATAAGATAGTAAATACTTGTAGGTAAGTTAGAGTTAGAATGCTCGTCTTAAAATGTCATAGCTCTCGTTTGCACAAAGCCTGTTTGACACTATTGACTCATTTGGGTTTATCAATCAAGTGTTAGAGATTAGTGGGTTCGTAGTTAGTTAGCCATGCTATGGAGAAGTTAGTTACACATGATAGTAAAAGAAACAATCAAAGAGAAGAGGTAAGGAGAACAGAAGTTACACTAAAACAAAGAGATAAAAGCAAAAGAAAACAACTAGAAAATAGAAAAAAGAAAGAGAAGTAGTTACTCGTATTAGCTTGTCCCCTTTCAAATACAACTTGTACACACACTCTCTCTCTTTCACTCTAATGGCTAAAACTAAACTAGAAGAAGAAAGAAACAACAACTATAATTCCTAACAACAAAGCAACAAATACAACTCTATTCTCTGGATTCTCCCAACTAAAGACCCCTGGGGGTATTTATAGGCACCAGGGGAAGGGGGCCAGGGGGACGACTGATAGGTAGTACAAAGTGCATATTTATCATCACATTTACCATCATATTTTCCTATTTATTCTTTTATTATGCACTACTACTAATGTTTTATTGTTTAATGTGTGTAGGCCTTGAGTAATTAAAAAAATAAAGAAAAAAAGCCTGAGTGAAGCCCAAAAGCCCAAAAATCCCATATGCAAAAGTTGTAGTAATTTAGAAGTTTCTAAATTATCTAACCTAATCTAAACTTGAATTTTAAATTATTTATTTAAAATCTAAGGGAGGAAGGAAGGATAAAATAGAACTTTTAATTGCTAGAAGAGGAGGAAAAGGATAAGATGAGATGGACTTCTACTCAACCCTAATTGCTTGCAAGACAAGGCTAAAGATAAAAGGAGAAAAGTTAAAAGATAAAAATCCTTTACAAATTCGGATTTATGATAAATTGCTTCCCAAGTTATCTCGAGTTCTCAAGATAGAAGGTTTAAATACAGAATCTAAAAGGCGAATCCCAGATGAATGGACCAGAGGAGACCACGCAAGAAAGCGCATGGCCATTGGCCACGCTATAGCCGCGAAAACGCGGCCATAGCCGCGTTTCCTGGTCGTGTTTCCGTGGATCTTTGGATGAGATTGGTTACGTGGTTTCATGGGAGAGTTGTACTGGGACTCTACTTCCTATATCTCCTGGCCGCGTTTCCGCGACTCTTTGGATGAGATTGGTTACGTGATTTCGTTAGAGAGTTGTACTGGGACTCTACTTCCTATATCTCCTATAAATACCCCTGCAGAGCAACAGAGAGGGGGGATCCAGGGACTGAAGTTAGGGTTTTTCTTTAGATCTTTTTCTATTTTCGAAATTTCTTGTATTTTGTTTTATTTGAAGAAGATTATTTTGAAGAACGAGGAGCTTTGTAAATTGGTCAGTGACACCCAATAAAGGTTACTCTTTTCTTCTTTACAATTTAATTCCACTTTCTTTCTTAGATTAATTGTTTTATTTCCTTCTTTTATTTTCTTCCAATTCTTTTGATTCCACATAAAAACTTGAAAATAACATTAAAAAAGATGAATAACTAAATTAAAATCATAGTTTGCTAATCTCTCGATCAACCCTAGTTTAGTTTAAAAAGTGAATTGATTGATAGCTATTATTAGAAACCCTAGAATTAAAAATATTTCTTGAAGATGAATTGATTAGGTTTACTTTAATCTAGGTTACACTTTTTAATGGTCTTCATAATTCATACTTAGAAACCTTGATAGCATAAATTTAAGTTAAACTTTTATTATGCTATGCTTTGAAATTAGGATGAACAACTGTTTAATCATTATTAGTGTACACTAGTTAGGGTTCCAATATTATTCATTTTGCTTCAATAGAAATTAATAACCTAGGGTGGACGTTATTATTTCAATATGATATTCATTATTTGAGACTAATACTATGGGTTGTGGTAGATGATTAGTAAACTATATTTCTCAAAATCAATCAAATCTAATCAATCTCTATCTTTCTTCTGTTTTAAGTGAAATACAGAGAAGATCGTTCTGAAACGCTTGCATCGCATCCTTCCCTGTGGATCGACCCGTCTAGCCTTTGCTACGCGGTTAAATTGAAACGAAACTAAGACTTGCTAACTCTTAAACTATTTTTAATACAATTTCTCGTTCCAATCAAAATTTTGGCGCCGTTGCCGGGGAAGGAACGGCACGATATTCTCAAAACTAATTCTTTTCTTTCTTTCTGTTTGCAGGATCAGAGAACAGGAACTATAACTGTAGCAAAGAACATATAGCAACTCTGTGCCTCTGCCCTAGAAGGTAGAGCAGCAGAGCCTGCTACAAAGCCGCGCAAACGCGGCCAAAACCGCGTTTCCACGGCAGTAGTAGTGAACTACTCACTGAATTTTCTGCAGGTTGCTGAAAATTGAAAGTTCTATTTACTGTTTTGTTAAGTTTTCTCTGTGATCACCCTGCACACTGCTAACTAATTAACAGTAACCTATTCGTTGAAAAATAAAAATAAAAAAAATTTAGACGCTTGCATCATAGGCATGTGTCTATTTAATTTTTTAAATTCTGTTGAAGAGTGCTGGCGACAAGGTACGTTCGCATTGCATATAGATTAGGAAGCACTCTTGGCTGATTTACTGCTTTTTGAGTGATTATTTGTCTATTGCTTTACACGTACACAAAAAAAAATTTAAGGGCAAATCCTATAAACAAGATAAGGTGGGGATTTCATCACCCTTCCTTGGCCCACAAATCATCTCCGTCACACTCACAACCCTAACCCTAAAATAAAAATTGACTAGACGTTGACCTTGGGTTAACTCGGACTCATTAGGAGATTAGCTGAAGGAGGAAGTTGTTCGGAATTAACTCTTGCCAAATCGGTGCTTAGGAAGGGGATTAAGGGCCGAAAGCCCAACGTCTTTGACGGATAACCTCCCACCGGTCTTGCCACCTACCTGGCCGATTAACTTGTGGTTAAGGTCGGCAATATACCTCCTAAAGACAGTCTAAAGTTAGGAGTCATTTAGGCCAAGGCTTACCCTAGAATAGGAATTTTGACTATTTTTTTCTTTTTCTTTCTTGATTGATTGGGTGAATTTGTTTGTTAACTGTGCATGTCAGCTTGGTCGAGAGACCCATTCACATTTAGACTAACTAGAGCCAGTGCACCATCCGAACAAAAACCCAACTCATGCATGGCATAACCACCATTACTACAAGATAGGTTTTATCCTATTAGGACCTCTCTTCCTTCTTGCATCCAGTTACCTGATGAAGGTGTTGACCATTTGAGCTCAAACCATAATACATCAACACTCTTCCCAAATTTATGGACTTGAATCTGAGGATGCATACTTTTTCATAAGGGAATTTGAAGAAGTATGTCTCATGATGAAAATACCCAGCCTAGGAGTAGATGCCATCAAATTACGGTTTGTTCCATTCTCTTTGAAAGACTTAGCAAAGAAATGGCTCTACAGCCTAGAGGGCGGTTCCATATCCTCATGGGATAATTTCGTCAAAGCCTTCTTAAAGAAGTTTTATCCCATTCACAAGACTGCACTAATTAGGAAAAGCATCTTGCAGTTTAAGCAAATAGCCAATGAACCTTTTTGGAAGTACTTCGAACGTTTTAAAGACCTCCTTGCCCAATGCCCTCACCATGGGATAGAGAAATGGCGACTTTGTCAAGCTCTTTATGATGGATTAGAATATCAAACTAAAACGCTATTAGAATCCATGTGCCAAGGAGGATTTTTAAAAAAGAACGAACATGAAGGATGGTTATTATATGAAGAATTAGCTGATAATACCAATCAATGGGAACCAACTCTGGAAAAATTTAGGACTAATGACCCTAGTTCTTCTAAAGGAGGTATCCATTCTATTGAGGCTAACATAGCTACCGACGCTAAACTAGCTACTGTGATGCGAATATTAGAAGCTCTTGAAACTAAAGAACCAGTCTCAGTGAACTAAGTCAGCCCAACACCTTCGGCGGGCTGTACTTATTGTCAAGACATGAACCATGTGTTCGAGGAATGTCCCGTCTTTACAGCTCATCAAACTTTTCCCGAACATATGAGTGCGGCCTTCATAAGGCCCGCTAACAATCCATATTCGTCTACCTATAATCCGGGTTAGAGAAATCACTCAAATTTTTCATGGGGTCCTAGCAACAATGATCAAACAAGGCCCAAATTCTCCAAGAATTTTCAAAATCCTCCTTATCAACAAAATTACCCTAATCAAAATCCTCCACATTCTTTCCAAAATTCACAAATGGAAACAAGACTCTCCAATATGGAAAGAAAGGTGGACACTCTAGTTAAAAGCCACGACACGCTAGCTCAAGTCTTGACTAGGATAGAGATGCAAATGAATCAACAAGAAAGACAAAATGACACTCTACCAAGTCAACCATTACCAAACCCTAGGAACTCTAGTCAAGATCACTTGGCTCAAGAGGATCACATGAGCCAGTGCAATTTGATTCATACATTGCGGTCGAAAAACAAGTTGATAACCAAGTATCAACACCATCAAGTTCAAAACAAGAATTCACCTTGCCTAATCCCACTCCATCTCAACTTGACTCCGACAACACTAAAAAAGACAAGTCAGCCGAAAATATGCACAAGCCCATAGCACCCTACCCAAATAGGCTTAAAAACAAGCAATGTGCACAAATGGATAAAGTACGCGAGATTTTTAATCAAGTTAAGATCAATGTACCTCTTCTTGATGCAATCCAACAAGTCCCTAGTTATGCTAAATTTCTTAAGGACATGTGCACAAAGAAGAGAAAGACTAATGTGCCCAAGAAGGTTTTTCTAACCACTAACATTAGTGAGCTGTTGTCCAATCAAATCCCTGTCAAGTACGAGGATCCCGGTTGTCCTACCATTTCTTGCACAATAGGTCAAACTGTAATTAATCATGCACTTCTTGATTTGGGAGCAAGTATCAACTTACTCTCTTTCTCAGTCTACCAACAACTTGGGTTGGGCGAGCTTAGTCCGACTAAAGTTATAATCCAATTAGCTGACCGATCCATAAAAATTCTCAAAGGAGATATTACCGATGTCCTTATCCGGGTAGGGGAGTTTATCTACCCAGTAGATTTTAATGTTCTTGAGTCCCAACCTGTATCCACTCCTCGGTCTCAACCTCCCGTTATCTTAGGGCGTCTGTTCCTTGCAACTGCAAATGCGATCATAAATTGTAGGAACGGGTCAATGAGGTTGACCTTTAGAGACATGACTAAAGAGGTCAATGTCTTCAACTTAGAAAAACAACCTCGTAAGCTACAAGACCAAGCGTTTGAGGTAAACTTCATTGAGAACATTTGTGAAAAAGAAAGTGAAAAGGAGTCTCTATTTCTTGATGAATTATTTAAGGATAAGTGCGATTGTATTAATGAGAAGATGCATGCTGGAGATTATAATTTTAGAGTCCCCTTTAAAAAAAGAAAATTTGATTTGAGTGTTTTTAATGTCGATGAGCCAATCAATGATATATCACATCAGAATATAATTCAAGAACCTATGATTGACTTAACCTTTGAAAACCTCTTTGAAAAAGAACTCCTGTGTTTAGATGAACCGATTAGGGATATTTTAGTTAATTATACACTTTCAGGGAAAAGTGTGTTGGCCCAGAGGCCTTCCACTCTAGTTTTGATGATGATTAACTCATGTAGTTATGTTTACTAATAATCTTATGATTTTAGTTTCAGATCATTTAGCAAGATATTAGTTGGTGATTGCTTCAACTAGAGAAGTTTGGAAGCTTTCACATGGTGATTCCAGAGCCCGAGCATCATGATGATACATAGCACTCGTTGGAGTCTAGCTCGTGGATCACGGTTTGGATCGAGTCGACTTGAAGATGGAAGATCGTCAAGAAGACTTAGGTATCCATAGTTTAGTGTGTTTTAGATCCATGTGTAAAGATTAGATAGTTGATAATGCTCACAACACACACAAGTTTTATGTTTTGGAATTGGTTTTCATGAATAGATTGATCAAAACAAGTTTAAATGGTTTTTATGTATATTAGATGTGTTCAATATACATATATGCTTCATATCTTAGACAAACTTATTTTGATATGCCTATTCATGAGTTTTAGAAAAAATCAGATTTCCTATTGAAAAATTCAAGTTTGGTAAAATACAGTTTTTGGTTTTTGATAATATTTGCAAGACACAAAAATGGTTCAAAATGTTTGATATTTGTCTTGAAATATTTATCACATGTTTGTATATCCATGTAATATGATAAAACTATTTTTATAGATTTTTAGAAGATTTATAAGAATTTTTAGAATTATTTTAAACCCTGTTTTCTGTCCCAGAAACCTGGCTGCCAGGCTCTGGCGGTCGACCGGCCGGTCGACCGGGACCCAGAGTCGGTCGACCGGTCGTGCACAGCCTTGTGCACGTTTGGCCAGGCAACTGGGCCGGTCGACCGGGCGGTCGACCGGCCAGAGAGCTCTGCTCTCTGTAAAATTTCGGTCGACCGGCCGGTCGACCGCTGGCGCCCAACGGTCATATTTTTGACCGTTGGCGGTCGATCGGGCGATCGACCGCTAGCTGTTCTAGCTGAAAAATTTCAGCCAACGGCTATATTTGTTTGGGGCCTATATAAACCCCATTTCTTGGGGATTTTAACTAAGATTTCTAGAGCAAAAATTTCTCCTATCTACAAGTGTTTTTAACAAGTTTTCAAAAGTATTTTTGTGCCAAAAGATCAATCTTATTTGTTTTAAGTGTTTTGTTTATTTCAAAGAAATTAGGGTTTTGGGAATTAGTTTTGATCTAAAATTTCTATATCTATTTTGGTGTTTTCCCAAGAGAATTTCTTTGATCAAAACACTTGTTTTTCCACACTTGAGCTATATCTCCTATCCTATCTATTTAGGATCATTTGTTTTTGTGGAAAAGAGATTGTTTGTGGTTGAGACATACCAGTTGTTGTAAACCCTTTCTTTGTGGGTGCTCCCTCTTTGGTAGAGGTTGGGTTGTTGTTTGCTCCCTCTTGGTGAGGTGGAGTTGGTGTTGGCTTTGTATCCCTCTTGGTGAGGTGGATTGTGGTTGTTTGGCTAAGGGCCTACCCCTCTTGGTTGAGGTGGTGATTGTTTGCCTCGGTGGAGATTGTATTGGTTGAGAGAGGAGTTCGGTACTCCCGATTGTTGTACAAATCCTCCTCGGTGGAGGTTCCCTCGGTGGGAGTCCTAGGTGGACGAGTTAGTGGATTGGAAATCCTTCTCGGTGAAGGCGGGGACGTAGAGCTAGGGGCTCGAACCTCGAAACACATCTTTATCTTTTCGTTTGATCCATTGACTCTTACTCTCTCTCTCTCTCTCTCTCTCTCTCTCTCTCTCTCTCTCTCTCTCTCTCTCTTTTGTGCCTTTCATCTATTCATATTGATCATCATATATTATATGCTTGGATTGTTTGTGTGTGCCTCACTTGTGCTTAACCACGAGAGCTTCATATAGCGCCTCAACTCTTATTCAGAGGAATCAAGAGGAGTTAGTCCAGAGCCCTTCACGGGGAATTCGGCTACACTCGTTTGTTGCACGAAGTGTTGTTGCAATTAGTTTTAAACTCCGCATTTAGTTTCTAGATTAGCCTTATCACCTATTCACCCCCCCTCTAGGTGATTTCAATTGGTATCAGAGCCTCCGCTCCTGATATTTGGTTTTACAACCTAGGAGTGAGATCCTGTTTGCTAATCTATCATTTGCATTTGCACATCTATTTGTTTGCACACACTCATGGATAGCCTTCCTATGTTTGATATTTCTAGACTTGATATTTGGAAGGCCAAGATGAGTTGTTATTTGAAAACTCTAGGATTGCATGTTTTCCTTGCGCTACCAAGAAATGCTATCTTGGTAATAGAAATCATATAGGGGCCAATGCACAAGCCCTTGAGGCTATTAGAAGCACATTAAATAAAAAATATCTTTTGCTTGTTTCTAACCTTGATTCCGCTTTTGTGGTGTGGAACAAGTTGACCACCTCTACCTCCAAGCTTCAGTTGCCAATCCAACTAAAGGAATCTAGTGGAGAATCCGAGTCACAATGCTTCATGGTCCAAGGGAATGACTCCCTTGAGGTATCTTCAGAATCTCAATTAGATAGTAATGATTGTGCTAGTTCTTCAAATGGTATATTGATGCCAATGCCTTGAATGAAGAACTATCCATTGTTTGTGAAAAATTATTAGAAAAATATAATTTATTGAAAAAGAAAAGTCTAGGCCTTAACAATGAAAATAAAAATTTGCTTTTTAGACTTAATTTGGTTTTGCAAGAGAAAGAGGAGATTTCAAATGAAAGGGATTCATTGAAATCTAGACTTGATCTTGCCCTAAAGGAAAATGATTGTTTGAAAAGTAAAAATGATTGCAATGATATTTTGAAGAAAAATGAAAAATTATCTTCAAAAGTTGATTTTGTAGTAAAAGAAAATAATTATTTGAAAAACAAAATTATTTCTATTTCAAAGGATTTAGATGTTTGTTTAAAGAAAAATGAATCTTTGAAAAATGCTATGGATGCATATGTCCATGCTTCACCTAGTACACCCATTGCATGCCACACTTCTTCCTTAATTAAAAATGATATAAAATTGATTAAGAAGAATATTGATTGTTTGGGCTCCACTTTAAGCCATTGTGTCATGAACCATACACGCTTGGAATCCTTAGTTCGAAAGAAATAAGTTCCACCTATGCATGCACACCATACACGGCATACACATGCTCCTCACGGTCACACCTATCACATGTATACTCATGTGTACACTTGTACACATTGTGGACGTAAGGGCCATCTTGCTAAATTTTATTTTGATCATATACATGTTTGTAATTTAGCAAATAAATTTGTTTGGGTTAGGAAAGATGCTAACCCCCATGGACCCAAAAAGATGTGGGTACCAAAGATCACCCATATGGTATTTGATGTAGGTATGGGCTCTCGCATGACGTGAGAGTAGCGGTACCTTGAAGTGGATGCGTTCCGAGCTTCATGTGGATTATTTGGATGCATCACTTTCAAGGGGAGTTTGGTGGAGAGGACCACCATGTTTTGGAGTTTTTGGAGATGTGCCCTATCGGTTTTGGTAACGATCTCTAACTCCTCATATTGTTTACATGCTTTCATTTCATTGTTTATAGCATGTTTTGGATGTTTATTGATTATTATGATTATGCCATGATAGTTAGATTAGTGATATACATGTTAGTTATTTGAGACACCCATGTTTAATATGGACTTATATCTTTGTGTTCTCTCTTTGTTTTAAACTAATACGTATGTCCTAGATCTAATGCATATGCATATACATAATGATCTTGTTTATATTTATCATGTTGATTTATGATGTGTTTTATGCTTCATGTTTTGAATATATGTTTAAATGTTAGTTTTCATTAAGACTAGGATATATACTTGTACATATAGTGGGCCACAAATAAACTTTTATATGTTTGAGCTTGAACGATTATTTGTACCCATTAGATGTGCTAGTATAGTCTAGTTTTGATGATTCATGCATTTGACTTGTATTCTTATTTTTGTTTTTCATGTTTCTATGTTTAGCTTCATGTATATGTTTATCTTGTCCAAACTCTTGATTATACATATACATCATTTGAGCCACGTGCCTTCATGCATATATCTTTGTGGACTCGTTATGTTTTGGATATGTATGTATACTTTAGTTTGTATAAGACATACATATGCCTTGAAGTATAAACTGTTTTAATGTAAATTTAATTTTTCATGTTTTCATGTTTTAAGAAATATTGAGCTTAATTGAATATTTTCATGATGATGTGTTTCACATGTTACTTATACACTCACCCTTCTTGTTTACTCATGCTTTGTTTTCATGAGTCATATTTATGCTTCATTGAATTTGAGTGTTGGATATCATGTGAATTTCATGTTTCATGAAAATATTTTTGTTTTATTCCTTACTTGAAGGATTTCGTACTAGTTTACAAGATTTTCCATTTAACTAGTTGCGAGATTCTTCATTATGGTAGAGTTTTTTAAATATACTTTATTTTTCAAATCTATTTTTGAAAACCCCTACCTTCAACGGGCGGCTGGATGGGAGTCCATGCCTTGTATGTTCTTTATTGAAAATCATTTTAAACATGAGCATGAATGGGTGGTAGGTTATATGAGATATACATTTGATATTATTGTTGTTTCAATTGGCATCATTGGATTCTTTCAATTGGTATCAATATTGACATTTTTGTATACTCATATATATTTTTGTGTATGTATGCTTACACTTTAAATAGTATCAATTTCGATTGGTATTAACATCTTTCATACATATATATATTTTGTTTATGCTAAGCTTGAGTTTTAATGATCATCATGTTTCAATTGATTAGTTTTCAATTGGTATTCTAATACAAGCTTAGACATTGTTTTATTTGGTATCTCATAAAGGGGAGAAAACTCGTATTTTATCTTTCAATTGGTATTTGGTTTACCATTGGTTTTGTATTCCTCTCCCTTACTTTATGATAGAAAATAATAATTTAAATTTGGTATCATATGTTTAAAAAGGATAATACTTTAAATTGGTATCAAGATTGTATTTGTTTTCTCAAAATTGGTATCAAGATGCTTATTTGTTTACTCAATTGGTATCAATGCCTTATTTACTTTCAATTGATATCAAACAAATTAGGGTTGTGACCCCTTTATTGATTCTTTGTTTCGAACAAAAAGGGGGAGAAGAATGTTTTGTTTTTACTTTAATCCCTTTGTTGATGATTGACAAAAAGGGGGGGAAGTATTTGAGTTTATATGCATGTTTTATATGCATGTTTTGTTTTTATTTATTAGTTTGTCGTTTAATTGATATCAAGAGCATTATTTAAGAGCATGTTTTTAATTGGTATCAAGAGCATTATGTTTTAGAAAAAGAATTTATGTTCATGCATCACAATAAACAATAAGAATATGTGTTTCATGCTTGTTTATGAGCCTTCATTGCATATTTATTTGCTTATTTATTGCTATGCATGAGTTAAGGGGGAGCCTTCTTTGAAGCTTAACTTTAATCCATGCATATATAACTCCATGAGTTTTGTCATCATCAAAAAGGGGAGATTGTTGGCCCAGAGGCCTTCCACTCTAGTTTTGATGATGATTAACTCATGTAGTTATGTTTACTAATAATCTTGTGATTTTAGTTTCAGATCATTTAGTAAGATATTAGTTGGTAATTGCTTCAACTAGAGGAGTTTGGAAGCTTTCACATGGTGATTCCAGAGCCCGAGCATCATGATGATACATAGCACTCGTTGGAGTCTAGCTCGTGGATCACGGTTTGGATCGAGTCGACTTGAAGATGGAAGATCGTCAAGAAGACTTAGGTATCCATAGTTTAGTGTGTTTTAGATCCATGTGTAAAGATTAGATAGTTGATAATACTCAAGTCCACAACACACACAAGTTTTATGTTTTGGAATTGGTTTTCATGAATAGATTGATCAAAACAAGTTTAAATGGTTTTTATGTATATTAGATGTGTTCAATATACATATATGCTTCATATCTTAGACAAACTTATTTTGATATGCCTATTCATGAGTTTTAGGAAAAATCAGATTTCCTATTGAAAAATCCAAGTTTGGTAAAATACAGTTTTTGGTTTTTGATAATATTTGCAAGACACAAAAATGGTTCAAAATGTTTGATATTTGTCTTGAAATATTTATCACATGTTTGTATATCCATGTAATATGATAAAACTATTTTTATGGATTTTTAGAAGATTTATAAGAATTTTTAGAATTATTTTAAACCCTGTTTTCTGTCCCAGAAACCTGGCTGCCAGGCTCTGGCGGTCGACCGGCCGTCGACCGGGACCCAGAGTCGGTCGACCGGTTGGTCAACCGACGTGCACAGCCTTGTGCACGTTTGGTGAGGCAACTGGGCCGGTCGACCGGGCGGTCGACCGGCCAGAGAGCTCTGCTCTCTGTAAAATTTCGGTCGACCGGCCGGTCGACCGCTGGCGCCCAACGTCATATTTTTGACCGTTGGCGGTCGACCGGGCGGTCGACCGCCAGCTGTTCTGGCTGAAAAATTTCAGCCAACGGCTATATTTGTTTGGGGCCTATATAAATCCCATTTCTTGGGGATTTTAACTAAGATTTCTAGAGCAAAAATTTCTCCTATCTACAAGTGTTTTTAACAAGTTTTCAAAAGTATTTTTGTGCCAAAAGATTAATCTTATTTGTTTTAAGTGTATTGTTTATTTCAAAGAAATTAGGGTTTTGGGAATTAGTTTTGATCTAAAATTTCTATATCTATTTTGGTGTTTTCCCAAGATAATTTCTTTGATCAAAACACTTGTTTTTCCACACTTGAGCTATATCTCCTATCCTATCTATTTAGGATCATTTGTTTTTGTGGAAAAGAGATTGTTTGTGGTTGAGACATACCACTTGTTGTAAACCCTTTCTTTGTGGGTGCTCCCTCTTTGGTAGAGGTTGAGGTTGTTGTTTGCTCCCTCTTGGTGAGGTGGAGTTGGTGTTGGCTTTGTATCCCTCTTGATGAGGTGGATTGTGGTTGTTTGGCTAAGGGCCTACCCCTCTTGGTTGAGGTGGTGATTGTTTGCCTCGGTGGAGGTTGTATTGGTTGAGAGAGAAGTTCGGTACTCCCGATTGTTATACAAATCTCCTCAGTGGAGGTTCCCTCGGTGGGAGTCTTAGGTGGACGAGTTAGTGGATTGGAAATCCTTCTCGGTGAAGGCGGGGACGTAGAGTTAGGGGCTCGAACCTCGAAACACATCTTTGTCTTTGCGTTTGATCCATTGACTCTTACTCTCTCTTTTTTTGTGCCTTGCATCTATTCATATTGCTCATCATATATTATATGCTTGGATTGTTTGTGTGTGCCTCACTTGTGCTTAACCACGAGAGCTTCATATAGTGCCTCAACTCTTATTCAGAGGAATCAAGAGGAGTTAGTCCAGAGCCCTTCACGGGGAATTCGGCTACATTCGTTGGTTGCACGAAGTGTTGTTGCAATTAGTTTTAAACTCCGCATTTAGTTTCTAGATTAGCCTTATCACCTATTCACCCCCCTCTAGGTGATTTCAAAGTGTTGATCTAAGTTTTGAAGAGATGTATGGAACTGAGCTAGAATTTCTAGGCATTCATAGTGAGGACGTTCCAACTAAAAGGTGTGATGGTAATCAATTTTTGAATAATGGATGTGGACATATGATGAAGAAGAGCTTAAAGAAGATGAGACTAGGGAGGAAGAGAGCTAAAATAAAAACGTTGGCCTCCCCATTGTGCCCTATAAAGAGAATCCATTGGAATGATGGCAAGCGAGCTAGAGGGATGAATCCTAAAAGGATCTAGGAAAGAGTGATACATGTGTTGTACATATATTATTTATCTCTTTTTCCACTTTATTTCATGCATGCATTTTATTCATACATTGGGGACAATGCATGAGACAAGTGTGGGGGAGGGTTTAGGGTACTAACCTTAATTTTACGAATTTCACAAAAAAATAATATATATATATATATATATATATATATATATAGAAAAAATTATCTTTATATTTTAACATAGATTTTTCTAACATAGGCTATTAACTTCTTAACTAAAATAACAATAAAAAATTTTTTTTTTTAATACATAGTTGAAAAAGAAGACAATATTTTGACTTATCTTTTGAAAGAAATCTAAGTTAATCTTAAGAGTTAGGAAAATCATGATTAGGATTTCTAAAAACTTAGTCAAAATAAAATAAATTATTGGATTTTTTTAGGTATAGGAGGAAAAATTGAATAATTAATTAGTCTTAATTTTTACCTTAATGAAATGTGCATTCCCAATACACTTCCACATTTAGGATTCTAAGACAAAGACTCTTGTGCCTTATAAAAATATATATATAAATGAAGCTGGATACATGTGCCTTAAGAAGCAATAAGTATTCATGCCTTACGGTGATTTTATAAATTAAGACATTGGTTTTGTTGCCTAGTTCACTCGAATCCTTAAGTCTGTGGGGTGTTTTCTCACCCGGTGCCCTAAAACCAACCAGTTTGGGAGCCACCGACCTTAGGTTCGCTACATGGGTGGATTAGAAAGCCTAAGAAAATCAAGAAATATTATTTATGTATATACTAATACATCTAATAGTCAATTAGTTAGGTATGAGGGCCTCAAGAAGCCTTGATACTTACACAAAAGAAAATTAGATGAGTTATACATATTAAAAAAAAGAGAGAAAATAATAATAAAGAGGCATGAGAGTCTAAGTTAAAGAATTCCTAGTAAAGATTCACAAGGATGCATATGACTTAGGGTAACGAAAGAGACTATACAAAAATTCAATTTTGATTCTTACCTAAAATTGATAACAAATTATTATATAAAGACTAAGTTTAAGAATGAATAAAAATGATAATCCTAAAACTTATAGATTACTTAGTTTCTTCAAGCATATTTTAAATATTTCGTTCCTTTTTCAAAATAATTAACTAAATAATAAAATAATTTAACTAATTCACTAACATTTTCTTTTTTATGGATTTTGTGGGTGTAATCCACTGAAAACCCTCACGAGACAACACTCGTCCTCTAGGGTAACCTAGGGGTTTAATGGCTTGTTGCACATGCTAAGTGCAACCGTGATGCCTACGAAAGTGAGTTAGGATAGATTAGTTTTTCTTTTCTTTTTATCTTTCTTTTTGATTTTTACTCGAGTACGAGCAAAAAGATAAGTGTGGGGGTGTGATAAGTAGTAAAAAGTGCATATTTATCATCACATTTACCATCATATTTTCCTATTTATTCTTTTATTATGCACTACTACTAATGTTTTGTTGTTTAATGTGTGCAGGCCTTGAGTAATTAAAAAATAAAGAAAAAAGCCTGAGTGAAGCTCAAAAGCCCAAAAATCCCATATGCAAAAGTTGTAGTAATTTAGAAGTTTCTAAATTATCTAACTTAATCTAAACTTAGATTTTAAATTATTTATTTAAAATCTAAGAGAGGAAAAGGAAGGATAAAATAGAACTCCTAATTGCTAGAAGAGGAGGAAAAGGATAATATGAGATGGACTTCTACTCAACCCTAATTGCTTGCAAGACAAGGCTAAAGATAAAAGGAGAAAAATTTAAAGATAAAAATCCTTTTACAAATTCGGATTTATGATAACTTGCTTCCCAAGTTATCTCGAGTTCTCAAGATAGAAGGTTCAAATACAGAATCTAAAAGGCGAATCCCAGATGAACGGCCAGAGGAGGCCACGCAAGAAAGCGCATGGCCTGGCCGCATTTTCGCGGCTCTTTGGATGAGATTGGCTACGTGGTTTCGTGGGAGAGTTGTACTGGGACTCTACTTCCTATATCTCCTATAAATACCCCTGCAGAGTAACAAAGAGGGGGATCCAGCGACTGAAGTTAGGGTTTTTCTTTAGATCTTTTTCTATTTCCGAAATTTCTTATATTTTTGTTTTTATTTGAAGAAGATTATTTTGAAGAACGAGGAGCTTTGTAAATTGGTCAGTGACACCCAATAAAGGTTACTCTTTTCTTCTTTGCAATTTAATTCCGCTTTCTTACTTAGATTAATTGTTTTATTTTCTTCTTTTATTTTCTTTCAATTCTTTTGATTCCACATAAAAACTTGAAAATAACATTAAAAAAAAAGATGAATAACTAAATTAAAATCATAGTTTGCTAATCTCTCGATCAACCCTAGTTTAGTTTAAAAAAGTGAATTGATTGATAGCTACTATTAGAAACCCTAGAATTAAAAATATCTTCTTGAAGATGAATTGATTAGGTTTACTTTAATCTAGGTTACACTTTTTAATGGTTCTTCATAATTCATACTTAAAAACCTTGATAGCATAAATTTAAGTTAAATTTTTATTATGCTATGCTTTGAAATTAGGATGAACAACTGTTTAATCATTATTAGTGTACACTAGTTAGGATTCCAATATTATTCATTTTACTTGAATAGAAATTAATAACCTAGGCTGGACGTTTATTATTTCAATATGATATTCATTATTTTAGACTAATACTATGGATTGTGGTAGATGATTAGTAAACTATATTTCTCAAAATCAATCAAACATAATCAATCTCTATCTTTCTTCCGTTTTAAGTGAAATACAGAGAAGATCGTTCCGAAACGCTTGCATCGTATCCTTCCCTGTGGATCGACCCGTCTAGCCTTTGCTACGCGATTAAATTGAAACGAGACTAAGACTTGCTAACTCTTAAACTATTCTTAATACAATTTCTCGTTCCAATCAACGACCCCTGGCCAAAAGCCCGGGCGCGCGCGTGCCCACATGGCCGCGAAAACGCGGCATGCCAGGCGGCGCGCGCCTGGCTTCGGGCAGTGCGTCGTCCTGTCTGTCCCCTGTAAGGTGGATCTTCTAGTTTCTGGATTTGATGCCTTGGGCTGACAAAATCTTCACTCTAAAGTCAATGGCTGCTTCGTAGGCCTTTAATCATCCCTTAATTGGTGATTTAGGGTCTTCTTCTTCATATGCACCATGGACCTAGGATCAAGCAAGCAAAGCTTTATTAGCACAATTTTACATCAAATAAATATGTAGATGTAATAAAAATTATGCAAAATTAGAGACTAATCATCTGGCAGGGATTTACAGAACTTAAAAATTAGTTATTTTAATTCCAATAAAATCCCATAAATACTTATAAATTTCACAAAAATAAATTCTTGTTAGATCTTTGAATAAAAAAAATGTGTGACAAAAAATCAACACATATTACAAACTATTTGAACTATTTTTGTGATATAAAATATTTCGCCTTAAACAAAAACGGTATTTTCCAAAAACCAAACTTTGAAATGGAAATCTGATTTTTTCAAACTTGAATAAATACAAAAATAATATATTTAAACTCTTTTTGATTCATATTGTATATGGATAGAATCCAATACACATGTACATGATATATCTATGTTTTTGACATGAAATCCATAAACTCTAAACACATGAAATAGACTATCAAAATAAGTTTTTTCAAATATATGAAGCACAGATGTATATAGATGAAATGTAATATACATTAAACCATGTAAACTTGTTTTGATTCTATCTATTCATGAAAACCATTTATATGTATATATAAAATCCAACAATCGGTTAAACCGGAAACCAAACATATTGAACTTGTGTGTGTATGAACTTGAGCGTATTAACACTATCTATCTTACACAAGATCTAAACAAACCGAAGTTTTCTTGTCGATTCTCATCTTCAAGACGACCTAATCCAAATACGATCCAACGAGCTTGACTCCATGTGAGTGCTAGATGCGATCTTGACGCGCAAGCTCTTGAATCTACATGTGATAGTTCCAAAACTCCTTTGTTGAAGTTGAACGCCTACTAATATCTTGATCAATAACTGAAACTATATAAACACAAGATTATTAGTAAACTAACCTTCATAAGTTAGTCATCATCAAAACTAAGGTGATAGGCCTCTGGGCTAACAATTTGTGGTCTATTGTGATCACTAAAATTGTAATCTTTTTTTTTCTTTAGGTTTCTGTTCATCCCTCTAGTGTAGAGGTGATTGTGGTTTGGCTTAGTGCCTATCTCTCTTGTGTAGAGGTGATTGTGATTGTGGTTTGGCTTAGTGCCTATCTCTCTTGTGTAGAGGTAATTGTGATTGTGTTTTAGCTTAGTGATTGAGGCACAACCTGCACACAAAATACGAAATTTTAGAACTTAAAAAAGAAAATGTGCAAGTGTTCAATTCTTCCGCGATAGCAAGTGGCTATGCGGGTCGTGATCCACAAGGAGGGTTTTGCGATAGAAGCGTTTACGTTCTTGTATTGAAATCGTTAAGAAAACAAAACGATAGTTCTTCTCTGTTTTTAAGTTAACAAAAAGAAAAAGAAGTAATAGTTAAAGTTAAGAAGAAAGTGAGAGATGAAGAAGGTGGGAAAAAAATCAGAAAATGAAAGAAGCGACTATGTACAAATGAGTTTAGGAAAGAAGAGTGAAAATGATTTGGAAGAGGTGGTGATATACATTAAAGAAATAAAAGAAAAGAAAGAAAGACAAGTACTTACCTTCTTTTTACCAAAAGCTTACCTTGAGTTCTTAGCGATGATTTTACCTTGAAGTGGAGGCATTCAGCGCATAGCCCATAAGATTAGATTTTTGGTCTCGTCCACATTACATCATCAAGACTACTTCAAGTATGAAATGATACAGAGAGACTCACAATTCCATCGTCATGAGCTATCGGTGGCACTCGCAAAGGCAAGGCTCTTTCGATACTTTTAGACTCACTTGGAAGACAATTTGTACCAAAAGAAGAGTAAAGTAGAAAAGAAGAAGACGAAGAAAACTAAAAAGAAGTACATACAAAGAAAGAACAAAGATTTGATTTCATAACAATCAAAGAAAAGAAAGAAAACCTTATACCATTGTTGTTGGCCCAAAGGCCTTCCACCCTAGTTTTGATGATGATTAACTCATGTAGTTATGTTTACTAATATTCTTGTGATTTTAAGTTTCAGATCATTAGCAAGATATTAGTTGGTGATTAGCTTCAACAAAAGAGTTTAGAAGCTTTTCATAGTGATTCCAGGGCCAAAGCTTCATGATCACACTTTGCCTAGCCCATGGATGGAGTTTTGGAGCAAGTCAACTTGAAGATGAAGATCATCAAGAAGACTTAGGTATCCATAGTTTAGATAGTGTATTTTAGATCTATTTGTAAAGCTTAGTATAGTTGATATGCTCAAGTGCACAAACACACACGTTTTTATGTTTTGGTTTTGGTTTTCATGAATAGTAGATCAAAACAAGTTTACTTTATTTCGATGTATATTAGATATGTTCTAGATATACATACATGCTTTAAACTTGCTAGACAAACTTATTTTGACTATCAAATTCATGTATTGAAAAATCAAGTTTGATAAAAATACAAGTTTTGTTTTTGATAAAATTTGCAAGACTCAAAAATGAAATGATATGTTTGATATATTTCTTGAAATTTTTATCACAAGTTTGTGTTTCAATACAAAATGATAAAACCACTTTTTGTGGATTTTTAGAAGACTTAAAAGATTTTTCAAAATATTTTTAAACTGTTTTTCTGACCCAGATTTCTGTTCCAGGCTTCAACTAGTCGACTAAGTCAACTGACCAAGTCGACTCGGCTGAAGTCGGTCGACCGATGTGCACAAATCTGTGCACGTTTGGCAACTTTGGGACGGTCGACCCGGACAGTCGACCGGTCTGAGAGCAGAGCTCTCTGTTTGTTTGGGTCGACCGGGCCGGTCGACCGTGGTTGCCCAACGGTCACATTTCTGACCGTTGGCGGTCGACCGGGCCGGTCGACCGTCAGCCTGTCAGGCTGCCACATCAGCCTAATGGCTAGTTTCTGGTTTGGCCTATATAAACCCCATCTCTTTGGGTTTTTGGCTAAGGTTTTTACAAGAGAAAAAAATCCCAGTTTTCCAGAGTTTAAAACAAGTTTTTAAAAGAGTTTTTGGGCTTTAAACTTCTTATCTTTATTGTTTTGGGTTTTTGGAAAATCAAAGAAAACTAGGGTTTTGGGAGATTGTATTGATTTTCATTTTCTATCATTTACAAGAGATTTCCCTAGTAGTTTTTCTTTGTTGCTTGTTTCCAAAAACACCTTGTTTCCACACTTGAGCTATCACCTATCCTAATCTATTAGGATCATTTGTTTTGTGAAAAAAAAAAAGAAAGAGGTTTGTGGTTGAAAGAGACCACCTATTGTAAACCCTTGATTTCTTGGTTGCTCCCTCTTTGGTAGAGGTTGAGGTTGTGTAATTGGGTTATTGGTTTGCTCCCTCTAGTGAGAGGTGGAGTTTGGTTGTAAACCCTCTTCGGTAGAGGTGTTGGTTGTTGTGGTTGTTTGGCTAAGGGCCTACCCCTCTTGTGTGAGGAGGTGTTTTGTTTGAGAGAGGAGTTCGGTACTCCCGTGTTGTAAAAATCCTTCTCGGTGAAGGTTCCCTCGGTGGGAGTCCTCGGTGGACAGTATAGTGGATTGGAAATCCTACACGGTGGTGTAGGCGGGGATGTAGAGCAAGGGTGCTCGAACCTCGAAACATATCATTGTGTTTGCGTTTGATCCACTTGTCTCTAAACTCTCTCTTTACATTTGTGCAAAGCATCATTCATCATTCATATTACTTGCTTGCATTTGTGTTGTGCCTTGCATATTTCATATTGCTGTATCATCTTATATGCTTGGTTGTTTGTGTGTGCCTCACTTGTACTTAATCAATAAGAGCTTCACATAGCACCTCAACCCATTCAAGGGGAATCAAGAGGAGTGAGTCCAGAGCCCTTCACGGGAAATTCGGCTACACTTGTTGATTGTACTAAGTGTGTTTGCAAGATTTGCATTAGCTTTCGCATTTAGCGCACTTAGTTTTGCATTTAGTTCTAGATTAGCACTTACACCTATTCACCCCCCTCTAGGTGTTTTTCAATTGTCACTATAGCTCCAGCTTCATTCTTGTTCTTCGATGAAAGTCTGATCTCCTCTTATTTACATCAATGAAAATTACAATTACATGAAAAAGAAAAACAAAAACCTAACTAAGAAATGAAAACTAGTCTAAATCTTAACTCTGCATTGGCGTCCCATTTTCAGTGCAAGTACAGGCCTTTTATAGGCAAAAACCCAATGCATAGGATCCCGGGGAGGTCGGGGGAGCAAACGCTCCCCCTAACTCCCCAACAATGCCGCGGAAACGTGGCTTTGGCCGCGTTTCCGCGGCCAGGGTGTGGCCAGGTGGCCACACCGTATTGGTGAGTCTCCCCGGTTTGACTTCCTGCTTTTATCTTCAGTTGGTTTCTTCGTTTGAGTCCTGGATTCTGACGAAATGGCCTTGGATTCTTGGCTTTAACCGATCGATTCTGAGAGGATTCTTTTCAACCGGTTTTCAACCTCTTGATTTTGCCCTAATTCAGTGAGTGCGAATTAATTCTGATTTATTTCTGAATAATGGTGGGCTTTGGGGTCATTTCTCTTCATCTCCTTAAAGATTGGGCCTGCAAATAAATTAAGCAATTAATTAGGACAATGCAGGTGATTGAGGCTAAACCTGCACAAAATACAAGATTATAGAACTTAAGAAAGGAAATGTGCAAGTGCTCAATTCTTCCGCTATAGCAAGTGGCTATGCGGGTCGTGATCCACAAGGAGGGTTTGCGATGGAAGCTTTACGGTTCTTTATTGAAATCGTTAAGAATAAAAGCGAAGGTTCTTCTCTGTTTTTAAGTTAAGAAAAAGTGAAAGAATTATGTTACGTTAGAAGAGAATGAAAGATGAAGAAGGTGAAAAATCAGAAAACAATAAAAGCGACTATGTACAATGAAGTGGAGAAGAAAGAGTTGGAGGAGATGGTTGGTGATCTATACTAAAGAAGTAAAAGAAAAGAAAGAAAGAAAAGTGTAGAAATACTTACCTAGGTTGAGTGATGACTTACCTGGAAACTGTTGCATGTTCTACCTTTGCTTCAGAGGCGTTCAACGCATAGATCATAAGCTCGAGCTCAGTCCCCGTGCACATTATATCGTCAAGCCTAGCAAGAACAAAGTGATGCGGATCTTGAAAGAGGAGAACGTCTTCATGAACTATCGCTGGCTCTCACGTAGCTTAGTTATACTTGATTTGAAATTCACTTGTACACTCAACAACAACAACCAAGGTAAAGTAGAAGAGGAAGACAAAACAAAAGAAAATACAAACATAAAAAGAACTTTTACCTTTATTAATTGCAGAGACAATGGAAGAAAGGAGGAGGGTACATCGTCGGTGTCACTCTCAACTTCAGCCTCTCTCTCTTACTTACATGAATCTTCTTCTACCCTAAGTTACATACAAATTACATAACAAGGAAAGAAAAACCTAAACTACAAAGAATTAAAACTAGGCTAAATCCTAATCTGCATTCACGTCCATTTTCAGTGCACATAATGGCCTTTTATAAGCAGAAAACCCAACCACCAAGATCCCGGGGAGGTCGGGAAAGTTCACGCTCCCCCTAACTCCCCAGGATTGCCGCAGAAACGCGGCCCAAGCCGCGTTTCCGCGGCCAGGGTGTGGCCATCTGGCCACACCCTGTTGGTGGGTCTCTCTGGGGGTTTCTTCTGGCTTTATCCTTTGTTGGTGTTGTCGTTTGAGCTCCGGATTCTGACAAAATGGCCTTGGATTCTTGGCTTTAACCGATCGATTCTGAGAGGATTCTTCTCAACCGGTTTCAACCTCTTGATTTTGCCTTGATTTTATGTGTACGAATTAACTCTGATTTAATTCAGAATTCTGGTGGGCTTTTGGGCTCATTTCTCTTCATCTCCTTAAGGATTGGGCCTGCAAATAAATTAAACAAATAATTAGGACAATGCAGGCTTTTATTCTAAAATAAGTATGGAAATGTGACATTAAATATGCAACATTAGCAACCAATCAGCAGGCTTTTATTCTATAATAAGTATGGAAATATGATACTAAATATGCAACATTAGCGACCAATCACACCCCCATACCTATCTTTTGCTCGTCCTCGAGCAAAACAACTAAACTATACTAAGGATTATTAGACCACTTTCGCAGGTCGCGCGATTGCACTGAGCATGTGCAACAAGCCGTTAAACCTCTAGGTTTCCCCTAGAGGACGAGTTTTGTCTCGTGAGGGTTTTCAGCGGATTGCACCCACAAAATCCATAAAGAAAGAGAAATAAAGAGTTAGTATTTTCGAAAAGCATTTTGAAAGAGAAAAATATTTGAAATATGATTGTAAGATCTAAGCAATCTATAAGTTATAGGAAAACCGAATTTTTCATTCCTAAACTTAGTCTCTATTCAAAAGTTTGTTATCAATCAAAGTAAGGAGTCAAATTGTACTTCTCATCTAGTCTATTACTTTACCCTAAGTCATATGCACCTTGTGACTGTGAAAATTTTGACTAAGGGTTCATTAACTCTAACTCTTATGCCTTATTTATTTATATATACTTTTTTTTGGTATATTCCTTAGTTCTATTAGGCTTTCTAATCTGCCCATGTAACGAGCCTCTAATCGATGACTCCCAAACCAAACGGTCTTAGGGCACCGGGTGAGAAGACACCCCTAGGACTTAAGGACTCGAGCAAACAAGGCCGCAAAACTAAGGATTTTATTATATGAACCTCTTTTAGGCGTGAATACTTATGCTTTATTAGGCACAAATACCTTGCTTAATCAGAGGATTTTTCTTTTCAAACTTATCTAATCATCTTTCGCATAAATACTAAGGCTTGCTTAGGCCAAAGCACCTAGCTAGTCAATAATTAGATTTGTTTGTATATATATATTTTTTTATAACTTATCTAATCATCTTTCGCATAAATAAGGCTTGCTTAGGCCAAAGCACCTAGCTAATCAATAATTAGACTTTTTTTTTCTTTTTTTTATAAGGCATAAGAATCTTTATTTTTGATCCCTAAGTGTGTAAGTGTATGAAGTGTGCATATTTCATCAAGGTAAAAATCAAGACCAAATTACTTTGACAAATTATCTTCCTAACTCTAAAAATCAAACAAATAATCTTATTTTGACCAAGTATAAGAAATCCTAATTTGGATTTTCCTATTCCTTAAAATT
This sequence comes from Agave tequilana, assembly GCA_038442645.1. Taxonomy (NCBI): domain Eukaryota; kingdom Viridiplantae; phylum Streptophyta; class Magnoliopsida; order Asparagales; family Asparagaceae; genus Agave; species Agave tequilana. The sequence goes on from JAVJIF010005641.1 coordinate 179,514, forward strand.
AACTTAATTTCTTACAAAAATAAGTCAAAATATTGTTTCTATTTTTCAAAAAGTTTTTAAAAGTAAAGAAAAATGTTAAATTTTTTTTTTAAAGAAAAAGAAAAGTTATGTTAGACCCTCCCCCACACCTATCTCATGCATTGTCCTCAATGTATGAATTAATGCATAGATGCATGAAAAAGAAGAAAGGGAAGGAAAATGTTACCTTAAGATGGTGGTTCCGGTGGTGGTCTGATTGGTCCACGAAATGCGGCCCAATCGACTTTTCGTTGGGTTCGGAGGAACCCACCAGAAATATCTTTAATATAACCCATTAAAAAGATGTATCCATAAAGGATCTTTATTAAATATTTAACCCCATCTAATTTTCATATTCCATAATTGATTTCGGAGTCAAATTTGTCAACCACCTCGTCCCAGAAAGGAGTATGAAATGATAGAATGATTGACTTAGACTCAGGAAGTACAAGAACTAATACCGACTCAGGAAGGTAACTTAAGTCAAGTAAAGGTTCAAGAGTCGAAATTAGTTCAGGAATTGGGTCCAAGTCAAGAAGTTGAAACTCAAGTCCACATGTATTTTCCAACAATGGAATGTGACCTAATATAGGTGATTCCAGTTCAGGAATGATAGGTGGAGGAATCAAAACTGACTCTAAAATATTACTCAAGTTTGGTAACACAACAGGAGTCAATATTGATTTAGAAAGTTGAACTGGATCACAGATTTGAGAATCTAGGTCACATATCTCATTGAGTTCAATATTAAAAAATTGAGAACTTGCCAATTTGTCAATAGGACTTTCAAAATTGTAAAATTGGTCAAGTTCAATATAATCCTCAAAGATGGGGATTCAATTTCATGATGAATAGGCACAGGATCCAACGTTGACTCGGGGAAAAGATCGTAATCAGGTGAAGATACCAGAGTCATAATCGAATCAGGAAGTAGAATTGAATCACTAAGTTGGGGTTCAGGATCATATTCATTTTCAAGTTCTATTTCAGGAAAAGGAAAACTTGCTAAACTGTCAATATCTTTTTCAAAATTTGGAGTTTGGGCAAGTTCAAATGGTTGTTCTGAAATGGAATCTTGATTTCCAAAACTACATGACTCTTCGGCTCTAACAGAATGGTTAGTGACATCAGAACTGGTCTAACGGTGAGAACGTAGAGATTCGACCATCATATCTATGTCACGATTACGAGTGTTTTGAGCCTGAGTCATGGCTTCAAGCACCTTTTCATAGTTGATAGGTTCATTGTTTTGATGAAAAGATGAATTGTCTTAGAAGTGGTAGTGAAATTGTGAGTCCATCAGATTTTGGGATTTGTGTTTGGACTCACGCATACTCATTTCCAAAATTGATGGTTTCCTATTTTGGACGGGTAGAACTGAGTATGACTCTTGCAAATATTGTAGACTAGGTGGAAAAGGAGGACAAGTTGGTTGATAATTTGCTCGGGGGAGGTGAATCCCCACTGACTCGGTGAAGAGTTGAAATTATTATGGACATTATAGTTATTAGATGGGGGACATGGGTTATTTTGATTCGGATAAGACCAATCCGGCACACTAGGTTGGTTAAAGTCATGATATGCCGGGTTGGTAATATCCGAAAATGAACTCGGTGTGTAATATGGATTATTATTGAAGTTGGAAAAAATATTATTATAAGCCATATCACACAATACAAACAAAAAGAAAGAAAATACAAATAAGCAAACAAATAAAAGAGAAAAAAAATTCTAAACTAAGTTAGGGTAGACCTAGACCTAGACGACTCCTAACTGGTTAGACTGTCCACGGGAGGTTTAATGTAGACTTTGACCACAAGCTAATCAGCCAGGTCAGGGCAAGGTTGGTGGGAGGTTTTCCATCAAAAGACGTTCCTTAATTAAATAACCACCAACCTTCGGGCTTTCGGCCCTTAATCCCTTTCCTAGACAATGATTTGGCAAGAGTCAAGTTCCAACACATTTCCCCCTTAGGATAATCTTCTAATTGAGTCCGAGATGTCCCTAGGGCCAACGTCTACTCATTTTAAGTTAGGCTTGGGTTAGTGAGTGCTTGGATTCTGATTTTTGGGCTAAGGAAGGGTGATTAAATCCCCACCTTATCTTGTTATTGGGTTGGTGCCCTTAAAATCAATTAGTGCAAGTGTACAAGATATGTAAGATTCACTCAAAGCGATATAAATCAACCAAGAAGTGAGTCCTATGCTAAATGCAATGCATACGTACCTTGCTCCAGCACTCTTCAACAGTAAAATAAAGGAATTGAAAAGACACGTGCCTAAGATGCAAACGTCTAATCAATTTTTTAACTTTTTCAACAAACTTTTTATTGTTGGTTTATTAGCAGGTTTATGGTGATGGCATATAAGAAATAAAGATGCAGCAAGCTATGTTTTTGGCAAAGTAAGCAATCCTGCACAAAATCTATTAGTAGTCAACTCTTCTCTGCGGCGGATCCGCGGCTTTGGCCGCGCAAACGCGGCAAATCAGAGGGCCCTTGGTCTCTGCTTTCTAAAGCAGAGGCCCAAGACCACTTGTATGTCACTGCATCCTTAATTACCTGCTTTGCTTGCCCTATAACCTGCAACAGAGAAGAAAATTCGTTTAGTTCTAAAAAAAATTTCAATAAAAATTCAGATTTCAATAAAAACAATGTTACCCTCCCCGGCAACGGCGCCAAAATTTGATTGAGACACAACCTGCACACAAAATATGAAATTTCAGAACTTAAAAACGAAAATGTGCAAGTGCTCAATTCTTCCGCAATAGCAAGTGGCTATGCGGGTCGTGATCCACAAGGAGGGTTTTGCGATAGAAGCGTTTACGTTCTTGTATTGAAATCGTTAAGAAAACAAAACGATAGTTCTTCTCTCTTTTTAAGTTAACAAAAAGAAAAAGAAATAATAGTTAAAGTTAAGAAGAAAGTGAGAGATGAAGAAGGTGGAAAAAAATCAGAAAATGAAAGAAGCGACTATGTACAAATGAGTTTGGGAAAGAAGAGTGAAAACGATTTGGAAGAGGTGGTGATCTACATTAAAGAAATAAAAGAAAAGAAAGAAAGACAAGTACTTACCTTATTTTTACCAAAAGCTTACCTTGAGTTCTTAGCGACGATTTTACCTTGAAGTGGAGGCATTCAGCGCATAGCCCATAAGATTAGATTTTTGGTCTCGTCCACATTACATCATCAAGACTACTACAAGTATGAAATGATATAGAGAGACTCACAATTCCATCGTCATGAGCTATCGGTGGCACTCGCAAAGGCAAGGCTCTTTCGATGCTTTTAGACTCACTTGGAAGACAATTTGTACCAAAAGAAGAGTAAAATAGAAAAGAAGAAGATGAAGAAAACTAAAAAGTACATACAAAGAAAGAACAAAGATTTGATTTCATAACAATCAAAGAAAAGAAAGAAAACCTTACACCATTGTCACTATAGCTCCATCTTCATTCTTGTTCTTCGATGAAAGTCTGATCTCCTCTTATTTACATCAATGAAAATTACAATTACATGAAAAAGAAAAACAAAAACCTAACTAAGAAATGAAAAACTAGTCTAAATCCTAACTCTGCATTGGCGTCCCATTTTCAGTGCAAGTACAGGCCTTTTATAGGCAAAAACCCAATCCATAGGATCCCGGGGAGGTCGGGGGAGTAAACGCTCCCCCTAACTCCCCAACAATGCCGCGGAAACGCGGCTTTGGCCGCGTTTCCGCGGCCAGGGTGTGGCCAGGTGGCCATACCCTGTTGGTGAGTCTCCCCGGTTTGATTTCTTGCTTTTATCTTCAGTTGGTTTCTTCGTTTGAGTCCTGGATTCTGACGAAATGGCCTTGGATTCTTGGCTTTAACCGATCGATTCTGAGAGGATTCTTCTCAACTGGTTTTCAACCTCTTGATTTTGCCCTGATTCAGTGAGTGCGAATTAATTCTGATTTATTTCTGAATAATGGTGGGCTTTACGCTCATTTCTCTTCATCTCCTTAAAGATTGGGCCTGCAAATAAATTAAGCAATTAATTAGGACAATGCAGCCTTTTATTCTATAATAAGTATGGAAATATGATACTAAATATGCAACATTAGCGACCAATCACACCCCCATACCTATCTTTTGCTCGTCCTCGAGCAAAATAACTAAACTATACTAAGGATTATTAGACCACTTTCGCAGGTCGCGCGTACTGAGCATGTGCAACAAGCCGTTAAACCTCTAGGTTTCCCCTAGAGGACGAGTTTTGTCTCGTGAGGGTTTTCAGCGGATTGCACCCACAAAATCCATAAAGAAAGAGAAATAAAGAGTTAGTATTTTCGAAAAGCATTTTTAAAGAGAAAAATATTTGAAATATGATTGTAAGATCTAAGCAATCTATAAGTTATAGGAAAACCGAATTTTTCATTCCTAAACTTAGTCTCTATTCAAAAATTTGTTATCAATCAAAGTAAGGAGTCAAATTGTACTTCTCATCTAGTCTATTACTTTACCCTAAGTCATATGCACCTTGTGACTGTGAAAATTTTGACTAAGGGTTCATTAACTCTAACTCTTATGCCTTATTTATTTATATATACTTTTTTTTGGTATTTTTCCTTAGTTCTATTAGGCTTTCTAATCTGCCCATGTGACGAGCCTCTAATCGATGACTCCCAAACCAAACGGTCTTAGGGCACCGGGTGAGAAGACACCCCTAGGACTTAAGGACTCGAGCAAACAAGGCAACAAAACTAAGGATTTTATTATATGAACCTCTTTTAGGCGTGAATACTTATGCTTTATTAGGAACAAATACCCAGCTTAATCAGAGGATTTTTCTTTTTAAACTTATCTAATCATCTTTCACATAAATACTAAGGCTTGCTTAGGCCAAAGCACCTAGCTAGTCAATAATTAGATTTGTTTGTATATATATATATATTTTTTTTTATAACTTATCTAATCATCTTTCGCATAAATACTAAGGCTTGCTTAGGCCAAAGCACCTAGCTAATCAATAATTAGACTTCTTTTTTCTTTTTTTTTATAAGGCATAAGAATCTTTATTTTTGAACCCTAAGTGTGTAAGTGTATGAAGTGTGCATATTTCATCAAGGTAAAGATCAAGACCAAATTACTTTGACAAATTATCTTCCTAACTCTAAAAATCAAACAAATAATCTTATTTTGACCAAGTATAAGAAATCCTAATTTGGATTTTCCTATTCCTTAAAATTAACTTAATTTCTTACAAAAATAAGTCAAAATATTGTTGTAACGCCCCGATCCCACGGATACGGGGACGTCACTGCGACGTATATACGTAGGTCAGAACTACCCTCCCGTATATACGCTAAGCATCAGTACAGACAAGAATCAGAGTACGGAAGTAAGTGGTGCATTATACATTCCAACACATGAATACAATCACAGAGTTATCACCAGAAGTGATCCAATATTACATGAATATCACATCACTAATATGCGCAAATGCGAGAATACAAGGAAATATACAAGTATGAACAGTATGAAAGGCACTCACGAGTTTAAAGAAAACTCGAGAGACTCACAAGGGGGCCTGGAAGGATGGAGCTCTGGATGATCGGCTGGGGATCCACGCTACCGCTGCGCTACTCTGATCCGCAAGGGGAGAATCTACACGCTCCAAGCTCCATGACCTGGACATGAGGATCCAGGGGAGTCAAATGATACTCCCCAGGCGAGTGGTGAAGCAAAACCAAGTGGCGAGCAAGGGTGAGTACATGTCATGTAAAGCCAAGGACAAGCAATCTGATCGTATGGCTTCAGATTACGGTTCCGTGAGACTAGTACATCGAAGGAATAATCCAAACAAGGAAACCCTCATCTATATACCTTTATCTCATGTCACCATAACCCAAGCCCATTCAACCCGACTGTTCTCAGGCATGATAAGATAATGAACAAGAGGCAAGTGAATACAATGGATAAAGCAGAATATGAGCAGATAATACGATAATACTCATAAAACCGGAAATCCGAAGTAAAATCCCGGACAAGCAAATATAGTAAGGCACAACACAGATTCATAGCCGTTTAAGTTGCAGGCTTTAGTATGCGTCCCATTCCACATACCTCCACTTACAACTTAAAGAGCCGGTTATTATGACACTTTATTATTACTCGTCTTATCCTGATATCTAGCTATGTGAACTAGCGTCCCAACGCACATAGATCCATATCCGAGTAAAACAAGGTTGTTATTGGAAACTAGCGGGGGTATCAACGAACTATGTTTACAGTGGGTCCCGTACATACCCGGGACCACGGCCCAGGATTGTTCCGTTGCATGGAAACGGAAACCAGCCGCAAGGCTAACAGGAGGGACTTATGTATGCCCATATCATGATGGTACCAGTAATGAGGGAGCCAGCTCTCCCCTCGGTCCCCTGGAGGCCCACAGGTCAGACCGGAACATGTAGTTGCACAACATTCCTAAAAGCCACTGTAAACACGAACATATATTGATATCCGCATGTTTCCCCCGACCCAATACAAGTTGGTCCTTTTTTAGGATTCATTAGTTTAATTATCACTTTACGGGAATAACAGGAAATGGACATGATCAGGAATCAGGAGTACATAAGTACTATATAGTCAGGTCACTGCATATAAAGCAGGAATACAAGTCACTGATCATGATACAGGATAATAAAGTAAAGTTCCCGTAAAGGTGATAATCACAAGTCAAGTATATCATGCTGGGTGTCAAGTGATAGCATGACAGGGTGATGATATTTAGTAAACAACCAAGCATATCAAAGGATTGATAATAGTCGGGTTAAGTCATGGCAAGAGATTGATAATAGTCAGGGCAAGTCATAGCATAACTAAAGGGTCTTGCCAAATAGTAGCATGGCAGGTGGTCAGGTGATAACACACTAGATGGTCAGGTGATATACATGTGTTAAATAAAAGCATGCAACTGACTAGTCTGAGGTAATGGTATGGCAAGGTAACATAAAAGTAACCCAAAGTACAACGACCACGAAGGGTCGGCCACGCATAGTATAAAACAGTAAAAGATATAGAACATGAAATAAAATACATGGAGACTAGAACGAGAATATTTGCATAATCAATGAAATAGGGAGCAAGAGGGTAGCGAGCGAGAACACTCGCCTGAATCACCAGAAACGCCGAAAGGTCCGAAATCCACGGAATTCGGGATGCGCCATAATATATGATATAAATATGTAGAATGAAGAGGAGAGAGAAAGAGAGGAGGGAAGATGATGTTTGTCAATAGACAAGTCAAGTAGTACCAATATGTGATGTAAGTCTAGAGGATAAGGTTCCTATTCAAGAAGGAAATCAACCATAACAGACAGCTAAAGTTAGTCGACTAGGTGGAAAGAGTAGTCGACTAATAAAGGGGTTAGTCGACTAACAGTCTGGTATAGTCGACTAAAACTGGGTTCCAGAGAGTTGGAATTCTGTTTCAGGAAAAGTTAGTCGACTAGGGTCAAGGGAGTAGTCGACTAACAGACATCTCAAGTCGACTAACAGTCATGTCAAGTCGACTAATACTGAGTTACAGAAAGTTGGGTTTTGATTCAGGAAAAGTTAGTCGACTAGGGTCAAGGGAGTAGTCGACTAATCGAGGTTTCTAGTCGACTAATAAATAACCTAAGTCGACTAAAACTGTGTTCTAGAAAAGGTTACGTTCCAACTAAGGGTTTCAAGTCGACTAGTCCTTAGGTCAAGTCGACTAATCGACTGGAAACAGCACACAGAACAGATTTTGCTGGTTTTGTTTGATGGTCAAATAACATGATTTGAGGACCTAAGTATACATGATATGAAAGCATAATTATCTAAGAATTAATCAAATCTTGGTGAAGAAGAACACTCACCAAAAAGAGTACAAGGTGATGGAGTGATGGTGGTAGTGATGGAAGTTGGTGATGAAGAAGAAAGTGGAGGTTGGAGGTTTTGTTAGTGGTGTTGGTGAGAAGAAGTGGTGGCCGGAACTCGGGGGTCTCTCGCCGGAGTCGTGGGGGCCGGAGGCGCCGGAGGAGGTGGTGGAGGTGAAGGAGATGTTGGAGGTTAGGGTTTTGGTGAAGAGAAGAAAGAGAAAGATGAAGTGAAAATGAATAAAGAAAGGAGAAGGAAAAGTATTTATAGGTTTTAGATTTTGTGAAGGAGGTGCAAATAATTAAAAGAGAGGGGGGTTTTTGTAAATAGGGGAGGTGAGGTGTCTCTCCTAGCCACACTTGGCTGGCCATGGAAGAGAGAGAAAAAGAGGGCATTTAATGAGGAAGTTGGTGGAAGTGTGTGGAGTTTATTGGAAATTTGGGAGAAAATAGAATTTTGGGAAATTGGAATTCTTGTGGATTGTGGAGGAAGGAAAGAAAGAAAATAGGAAAGGAAAAGAAAATGGAAAAGGGAAATTATTCTCTTGGAAGAGAAAATGAAAAATAATGAAAGTGGCGGATTCCCGGGATTCGGTTGCGGATGCGGAAATCTTTCGGGAAAATACCGGAATCGTCCCGAAATCAAGTATCTCGGAACGACCCGAAATAATTATCAAAAATCAAGAATATTAATCTAAGAATTATAGTGAAATCCGTTTTAAGAAATACTTTACAGTTTTAAAACTAAAAATCCCGGAATCAGTTAGCTACCGACTCCGATGGAATTTTCATAAATTCATAAAATTCCCAGAAAAAGTATTTAGGTAAGAAATACGATTTTAAGAAATAATGTCTAAAGGAACTTTTAGAAATTCTAAACCGTTTGTAAACTAAAAATCCGGGAATCGGTCAGCAGCACTGGCCGACACCGGTTTTGAAGATATTTAATTAAATTCAGGAAAATTCCAGAAAATCATATAAAATCTAAAATATAGGAAAATAATATTTGAAACTGAAATTGGTCAAATCTAATTACCAGAAAGACCAAATCAAGTAATACATTAGGATCGGGTCTTCGGTTCAGACTAGGGCTGACTCCGAGACCACGAATCCAAATTTAAGACAAAACAATCATATAAACAATTCATAATACAAAATAAGTACAGAAGGTAAATCGAAAAATACGATCAAAAATCTGAATACGCAACTAAGTACGTATTCCGGGAGCGGGGTGTTACAATCCATCCACCTTACAAAAATTGCGTCCTCGCAATTTCGGTAAGGGGTAAATTGAACACAAAGGGGACATGGGTGGAATTTATACCAATTAAGATATGAAGCACTATAGGTAGGGCTCTCAAGTCGACTGAATAATAATCATCCTCCGCACTTCCGGCTGTATAAATCTTTAGAATTCCAGTTGTACTGCATATTTGATAGCCCTCCGAGAATAAGCCAGAATACTGAAGATAAAGGAAATCCTGATAGTCCTGAGCATAATAATAAAGAAGACCGATAATTAAGAATCCCGAATACCAGGCACCAATCACTCTGAAAGAATATCCGTAGAGAATTCCGACTGCTGACTTCTGAAAGATAGCCAGATCAGGATCAATCTGGAGAATACCAAGCTTCATAGAATTCGCCGAAGAGGTCACATAATAGCTTCATTCTGAACCAGCCACTACCTCTCTAGTCTAATCATATCTTAAGTTGGCATAAAGGCTTCATAAAACCAAAACAGGGAAAGGATAGGAGGGATTAGGAATCAAAGGAAGGATGGTCAAGAATTAGATAACTCTGCACTTGTAGTTGGAATGTATAACCAAGACTCAAGTATTCCAGTTGCAAATTTCTTTACCATTAATTTGCCCTCTGGACGTACTGAGGAAGTTAGAGCCTAGGCTCTGATACCATCCTGTAACGCCCCGATCCCACGGATACGGGGACGTCACTGCGACGTATATACGTAGGTCAGAACTACCCTCCCGTATATACGCTAAGCATCAGTACAGACAAGAATCAGAGTACGGAAGTAAGTGGTGCATTATACATTCCAACACATGAATACAATCACAGAGTTATCACCAGAAGTGATCCAATATTACATGAATATCACATCACTAATATGCGCAAATGCGAGAATACAAGGAAATATACAAGTATGAACAGTATGAAAGGCACTCACGAGTTTAAAAGAAAACTCGAGAGACTCACAAGGGGGCCTGGAAGGATGGAGCTCTGGATGATCGGCTGGGGATCCACGCTACCGCTGCGCTACTCTGATCCGCAAGGGGGAGAATCTACACGCTCCAAGCTCCATGACCTGGACATGAGGATCCAGGGGAGTCAAATGATACTCCCCAGGCGAGTGGTGAAGCAAAACCAAGTGGCGAGCAAGGGTGAGTACATGTCATGTAAAGCCAAGGACAAGCAATCTGATCGTATGGCTTCAGATTACGGTTCCGTGAGACTAGTACATCGAAGGAATAATCCAAACAAGGAAACCCTCATCTATATACCTTTATCTCATGTCACCATAACCCAAGCCCATTCAACCCGACTGTTCTCAGGCATGATAAGATAATGAACAAGAGGCAAGTGAATACAATGGATAAAGCAGAATATGAGCAGATAATACGATAATACTCATAAAACCGGAAATCCGAAGTAAAATCCCGGACAAGCAAATATAGTAAGGCACAACACAGATTCATAGCCGTTTAAGTTGCAGGCTTTAGTATGCGTCCCATTCCACATACCTCCACTTACAACTTAAAGAGCCGGTTATTATGACACTTTATTATTACTCGTCTTACCCTGATATCTAGCTATGTGAACTAGCGTCCCAACGCACATAGATCCATATCCGAGTAAAACAAGGTTGTTATTGGAAACTAGCGGGGGTATCAACGAACTATGTTTACAGTGGGTCCCGTACATACCGGGACCACGGCCCAGGATTGTTCCGTTGCATGGAAACGGAAACCAGCCGCAAGGCTAACAGGAGGGACTTATGTATGCCCTTATCATGATGGTACCAGTAATGAGGGAGCCAGCTCTCCCCTCGGTCCCCTGGAGGCCCACAGGTCAGACTGGAACATGTAGTTGCACAACATTCCTAAAAGCCACTGTAAACACGAACACATATTGATATCCGCATGTTTCCCCCGACCCAATAAAATTTTGTCCTTTTTTAGGATTCATTAGTTTAATTATCACTTTACGGGAATAACAGGAAATGGACATGATCAGGAATCAGGAGTACATAAGTACTATATAGTCAGGTCACTGCATATAAAGCAGGAATACAAGTCACTGATCATGATACAGGATAATAAAGTAAAGTTTCCGTAAAGGTGATAATCACAAGTCAAGTATATCATGCTGGATGTCAAGTGATAGCATGACAGGGTGATGATATTTAGTAAACAACCAAGCATATCAAAGGATTGATAATAGTCGGGTTAAGTCATGGCAAGAGATTGATAATAGTCAGGGCAAGTCATAGCATAACTAAAGGGTCTTGCCAAATAGTAGCATGGCAGGTGGTCAGGTGATAACACACTAGATGGTCAGGTGATATACATGTGTTAAATAAAAGCATGCAACTGACTAGTCTGAGGTAATGGTATGGCAAGGTAACATAAAAGTAACCCAAAGTACAACGACCACGAAGGTCGGCCACGCATAGTATAAAACAGTAAAAGATATAGAACATGAAATAAAATACATGGAGACTAGAACGAGAATATTTGCATAATCAATGAAATAGGGAGCAAGAGGGTAGCGAGCGAGAACACTCGCCTGAATCACCAGAAACGCCAAAAGGTCCAAAATCCACGGAATTCGGGATGCGCCATAATATATGATATAAATATGTAGAGTGAAGAGGAGAGAGAAAGAGAGGAGGGAAGATGATGTTTGTCAATAGACAAGTCAAGTAGTACCAATATGTGATGTAAGTCTAGAGGATAAGGTTCCTATTCAAGAAGGAAATCAACCATAACAGACAGCTAAAGTTAGTCGACTAGGTGGAAAGAGTAGTCGACTAATAAAGGGGTTAGTCGACTAACAGTCTGGTATAGTCAACTAAAACTGGGTTCCAGAGAGTTGGAATTCTGTTTCAGGAAAAGTTAGTCGACTAGGGTCAAGGGAGTAGTCGATTAACAGACATCTCAAGTCGACTAACAGTCATGTCAAGTCGACTAATACTGAGTTACAGAAAGTTGGGTTTTGATTCAGGAAAGTTAGTCGACTAGGGTCAAGGGAGTAGTCGACTAATCGAGGTTTCTAGTCGACTAATAAATAACCTAAGTCGACTAAAGCTGTGTTCTAGAAAAGGTTACGTTCCAACTAAGGGTTTCAAGTCGACTAGTCCTTAGGTCAAGTCGACTAATCGACTGGAAACAGCACACAGAACAGATTTTGCTGGTTTTGTTTGATGGTCAAATAACATGATTTGAGGACCTAAGTATACATGATATGAAAGCATAATTATACTAAGAATTAATCAAATCTTGGTGAAGAAGAACACTCACCAAAAAGAGTACAAGGTGATGGAGTGATGGTGGTAGTGATGGAAGTTGGTGATGAAGAAGAAAGTGGAGGTTGGAGGTTTTGTTGTTGGTGTTGGTGAGAAGAAGTGGTGGCCGGAACTCGGGGGTCTCTCGCCGGAGTCGTGGGGGCCGGAGGCGCCGGAGGAGGTGGTGGAGGTGAAGGAGATGTTGGAGGTTAGGGTTTTGGTGAAGAGAAGAAAGAGAAAGATGAAGTGAAAATGAATAAAGAAATGAGAAGGAAAAGTATTTATAGGTTTTAGATTTTGTGAAGGAGGTGCAAATAATTAAAAGAGAGGGGGGTTTTTGTAAATAGGGGAGGTGAGGTGTCTCTCCTAGCCACACTTGGCTGGCCATGGAAGAGAGAGAAAAAGAGGGCATTTAATGAGGAAGTTGGTGGAAGTGTGTGGAGTTTATTGGAAATTTGGGAGAAAATAGAATTTTGGGAAATTGGAATTCTTGTGGATTGTGGAGGAAGGAAAGAAAGAAAATAGGAAAAGGAAAAGAAAATGGAAAAGGGAAATTATTCTCTTGGAAGAGAAAATGAAAAATAATGAAAGTGGCGGATTCCCGGGATTCGGTTGCGGATGCGGAAATCTTTCGGGAAAATACCGGAATCGTCCCGAAATCAAGTATCTCGGAACGACCCGAAATAATTATCAAAAATCAAGAATATTAATCTAAGAATTATAGTGAAATCTGTTTTAAGAAATACTTTACAGTTTTAAAACTAAAAATCCCGGAATCTGTTAGCTACCGACTCCGATGGAATTTTCATAAATTCATAAAATTCCCAGAAAAAGTATTTAGGTAAGAAATACGATTTTAAGAAATAATGTCTAAAGGAACATTTAGAAATTCTAAACCGTTTGTAAACTAAAAATCCGGGAATCGGTCAGCAGCACTGGCCGACACCGGTTTTGAAGATATTTAATTAAATTCAGGAAAATTTCAGAAAATCATATAAAATCTAAAATATAGGAAAATAATATTGAAACTGAAATCGGTCAAATCTAATTACCGGAAAGACCAAATCAAGTAATACATTAGGATCGGGTCTTCGGTTCAGACTAGGGCTGACTCCGAGACCACGAATCCAAATTTAAGACAAAACAATCATATAAACAATTCATAATACAAAATAAGTACAGAAGGTAAATCGAAAAATACGATCAAAAATCTGAATACACAACTAAGTACGTATTCCGGGAGCGGGGTGTTACAATTGTTTCTATTTTTCAAAAAGTTTTTAAAAGTAAAGAAAAATGTTAAATTTTTTTTTTAAAAGAAAAAGAAAAGTTATGTTACACCCTCCCCCACACCTATCTCATGCATTGTCCTCAATGTATGAATTAATGCATAGATGCATGAAAAAGAAGAAAGGGAAGGAAAATGTTACCTTAAGGTGGTGGTTTCGGTGGTGGTCTGATTGGTCCACGAAATGCGGCCCAATCGACTTTTCGTTGGGTTCGGAGGAACCCACCAGAAATATCTTTAATATAACCCATTAAAAAGATGTATCCTTAAAGGATCTTTATTAAATATTTAATCCCATCTAATTTCCATATTCCATAATTGATTTCGGAGTCAAATTTGTCAACCACCTCGTCCCAGAAAGGAGTATGAAATGATAGAATGATTGACTTGGACTCAGGAAGTACAAGAACTAATACCGACTCAGGAAGGTAACTTAAGTCAAGTAAAGGTTCAAGAGTCGAAATTGGTTCAGGAATTGGGTCCAAGTCAAGAAGTTGAAACTCAAGTCCACATGTATTTTCCAACAATGGAATGTGACCTAATATGGGTGATTCCAGTTCAGGAATGATAGGTGGAGGAATCAAAACTGACTCTAAAATATTACTCAAGTTTGCTAACACAACAGGAGTCAATATTGATTCAGAAAGTTGAAATGGATCACAGATTTGAGAATCTAGGTCACATATCTCATTGAGTTTAATATTAAAAAATTGAGAACTTGCCAATTTGTCAATAGGACTTTCAAAATTGTAAAATTGGTCAAGTTCAATATGATCCTCAAAGATGGGGGATTCAATTTCATGATGAATAGGCACCGGATCCAATGTTGACTCGAGGAAAAGATCGAAATCAGGTGAAGATACCGGAGTCATAATCGGATCAGGAAGTAGAATTGAATCACTAAGTTGGGGTTCAGGATCATATTCATTTTCAAGTTCTATTTCAGGAAAAGGAAAACTTGCTAAACTGTCAATATCTTTTTCAAAATTTAGAGTTTGGGCAAGTTCAAATGGTTATTCTGAAATAGAATCTTGATTTCCAAAACTACATGACTCTTCGGCTCTAACAGAATGGTTAGTGACATCAGAACTGGTCCAACGGTGAGAACGTAGAGATTCGACCATCATATCTATGTCACGATTACGAGTGTTTTGAGCCTGAGTCATGGCTTCAAGCATCTTTTCATAGTTGATAGGTTCATTGTTTTGATGAAAAGATGAAGAATTGACTTAGAAGTGGTAGTAAAATTGTGAGTCCATCAGATTTCGGGATTTGTGTTTGGACTCACGCATACTCATTTCTAAAATTGATGGTTTCCTATTTGGACGGGTGGAACTGAGTATGACTCTTGCAAATATTGTGGACTAGGTGGAGAAGGAGGACAAGTTGGTTGATAATTTGCTCGGGGGAGGTGAATCCCCACTGACTCGGTGAAGAGTTGAAATTATTATGGACATTATAGTTATTAGATGGGGGACATGGGTTATATTGATTCGGATAAGACTAATCCGGCACACTAGGTTGGTTAAAGTCATGATATGCCGGGTTGGTAATATCCGAAAATGAACTCGGTGTGTAATATGGATTATTATTGAAGTTGAAAAAATTATTATTATAAGCCATATCACACAATACAAACAAAAAGAAAGAAAATACAAATAAGCAAACAAATAAAAGAGAAAAAAAATTCTAAACTAAGTTAGGGTAGACCTAGACCTAGACGACTCCTAACTGGTTAGACTATCCACGGGAGGTTTAATGTAGACTTTGACCACAAGCTAATCAGCCATGTTAGGGCAAGGTTGGTGGGAGGTTTTCCGTCAAAAGACGTTCCTTAATTAAATAACCACCAACCTTCGGGCTTTCGGCCCTTAATCCCTTTCCTAGACACTGATTTGGCAAGAGTCAAGTTCCAACACCTTTCTTTCTCCCTTAGGATAATCTCCTAATTGAGTCCGAGATGTCCCTAGGGCCAACGTCTACTCATTTTAAGTTAGGCTTGGGTTAGTGAGTGCTTGGATTCTGATTTTTGGGCTAAGGAAGGGTGATTAAATCCCCACCTTATCTTGTTATTGGGTTGGTGCCCTTAAAATCAATTAGTGCAAGTGTACAAGATATGTAAGATTCACTCAAAGCGATATAAATCAACCAAGAAGTGAGTCCTATACTAAATGCAATGCATACGTACCTTGCTCCAGCACTCTTCAACAGTAAAATAAAGGAATTGAAAAGACACGTGCCTAAGATGCAAACGTCTAATCAATTTTTTAACTTTTTCAACAAACTTTTTACTGTTGTTTATTAGCAGGTTTATGGTGATGGCATATAAGAAATAAAGATGCAGCAAGCTATGTTTTTGGCAAAGAAAGCAACCCTGCACAAAATCTATTAGTAGTCAACTCTTCTTTGCGGCGGATCGGCGGCTTTGGCCGGTCAAACGCGACAAATCAGAGGGCCCTTGGTCTCTGCTTTCTACAGCAGAGGCCCAAGACCACTTGTATGTCACTGCAACCTTAATTTCCTGCTTTACTTGCCCTATAACCTGCAACAGAGAAGAAAATTCGTTTAGTTCTAAAAAAAATTTCAATAAAAATTCAGATTTCAATAAAAACAAGGTTACCCTCCCCGGCAACGGCGCTAAAATTTGATTGAGGCACAACCTGTACACAAAATACGAAATTTCAGAACTTAAAAAAGGAAATGTGCAAGTGCTCAATTCTTCCGCGATAGCAAGTGGCTATGCGGGTCGTGATCCACAAGGAGGGTTTTGCGATAGAAGCGTTTACGTTCTTGTATTGAAATCGTTAAGAAAACAAAACGATAGTTCTTCTCTGTTTTTAAGTTAACAAAAAGAAAAAGAAGTAATAGTTAAACTTAAGAAGAAAGTGAGAGATGAAGAAGGTGGAAAAAAAATCAGAAAATGAAAGAAGCGACTATGTACAAATGAGTTTGGGAAAGAAGAGTGAAAACGATTTGGAAGAGGTGGTGATCTACATTAAAGAAATAAAAGAAAAGAAAGAAAGATAAGTACTTACCTTCTTTTTACCAAAAACTTACCTTGAGTTCTTAGCGATGATTTTACCTTGAAGTGGAGGCATTCAGCGCATAGCCCATAAGATTAGATTTTTGGTCTCGTCCACATTACATCATCAAGACTACTTCAAGTATGAAATGATACAGAGAGACTCACAATTCCATCGTCATGAGCTATCGGTGGCACTCGCAAAGGCAAGGCTCTTTCGATGCTTTTAGACTCACTTGGAAGACAATTTGTACCAAAAGAAGAGTAAAGTAGAAAAGAAGAAGACGAAGAAAACTAAAAAAAGTACATACAAAGAAAGAACAAAGATTTGATTTCATAACAATTAAAGAAAAGAAAGAAAACCTTACACCATTGTCACTATAGCTCTAGCTTCATTCTTGTTCTTCGATGAAAGTCTGATCTCCTCTTATTTACATCAATGAAAATTACAATTACATGAAAAAGAAAAACAAAAACCTAACTAAGAATTGAAAAACTAGTCTAAATCCTAACTTTGCATTGGCGTCCCATTTTCAGTGCAAGTACAGGCCTTTTATAGGCAAAAACCCAATCCATAAGATCCCGGGGAGGTCGGGGGAGCAAATGCTCCCCCTAACTCCCCAACAATGCAGCAGAAACGCGGCTTTGGCCGCGTTTCCGCGGCCAGGGTGTGGCCAGGTGGCCACACCCTGTTGGTGAGTCTCCCCAGTTTGACTTCCTGCTCCTGGCCACACCCTGTTGGTGAGTCTCCCCGGTTTGACTTCCTGCTTTTATCTTCAGTTGGTTTCTTCATTTGAGTCCTGAATTCTGACGAAATGGCCTTGAATTCTTGGCTTTAACCCATCGATTCTGAGAGGATTCTTCTCAACCGATTTTCAACCTCTTGATTTTGCCCTGATTCAGTGAGTGCGAATTAATTCTGATTTATTTCTGAATAATGGTGGGCTTTGGGCTTATTTCTCTTCATCTCCTTAAAGATTGGGCCTGCAAATAAATTAAGCAATTAATTAGGATAATGCAGGCTTTTATTCTATAATAAGTATGAAAATATGATACTAAATATGCAACATTAGCGACCAATCACTTAGTGTCTTCTCCCTCTTGTGTAGAGGTGATTGTAGTTTGGCTTTGTGCCCATCCCCCTTGTGTAGAGGTGATTGAGCTTTGGCTTTGTGTCTTACCTCTTGAGTAGAGGTAGTTGTGTTGGAGAGAGGAGTTGTATACTCCAAGTTTGTTATTACAAATTCCTCGGTGGAGGTTACCTTTGTGGGAGGTCCTATGTGCACGTAGTGGAAATCCTTCTGTGTGAAGGCGGGGACATAGAGCAGTGCCTCGAATCTCAAAACATATCTTATTGTTTGTATTTGATCCACTATCTCTAGACTCTATCTCTCTTATATCTTGCATTGCTCTATATTGTTCATATCACATACATGCTTGGTATTATTTGTGTACCCATACTTGTGTTGAACCAAGAGAGCTTCATATAGCACCTCAACTCTTAATCTAGAGGAATCTAGAGGAGATAGTCCAGAGCCCTTCACCGGGAATTCGGCTACACTCTTTGGTTACACATAGTGTGTTGCAATTGAGTTTTAATTCCGCATCATTTCTCAATAGATTAGCTAGTACACCTATTCACCCCCCTCTAGGTGTATTTCACATGAGCTGGCAAACATTAATACTGATCAAGTAACCAATTAACGACAATTTTGTTATTGAATGCAATCTCTTCTTGATGGGGATATCAATATCATAAGAGAAATCAAATTAAGTCTGTACTTTCTTTTTGAGTCTAGTGTGTTTTTTCTTTATTTTATTTAATTTTTTTTATTTTTAGTCTCACATCGGTTATGTGATGAAAACTCAAGACTTGTAGGCGTTTTTAAAGGCTCCATTGCTTTCGTTAAAAAATACATTAGAATTTTAAGAAAAATATTTTTGATTTATTTTCTCTTCAAAGGCGTGCCGCTCATGGCAGGGTGTGAAATCTTAACTGTGAAGCTAAGGTCGAGCGTTAGGTGCGAAGTCAAAATTGAGAAGCATTAGGCGCGAAACGGCGTAAGATCCGAGAAGTTGAAAGGTCTTTTCAGTTATCCATTGGGTAATTTTTAGTTATTTCTCTCATCTCTCATCTTTTTTCAAAATACTTAGGCCTCCTCTTTCGTTTTAAATCAACTTGATATCAGAGAATGGTTAAGAAAAATAATGAGTTATGAAATTAATATTGTATTATAAGTTTCTTGTAAAAAAGAAATTCTCGATGTGAAATCGGTACAATTTTATTAGAAATATTAATTTTTTCTTTCTTTCATCTCTTTCATCAAATAATTTCATTCATATCTTTTTCCACAAATTTCAAAAAAAAATTACAAAATCTTTTCAATATTCTCATTATCTCTCATCTTATCTCAAATTCTCATTACACATTTCAAATCTCAACCATAATTCAAATCCTCAGCCACAATTCTATATCTTTAGTACAAAATTACAACTAAAATATTTTTAAAAAAAGATAAAAAAGCTCTCTTGTTTTCTTTTTCCTCTTCTCTTTCTCTGTTTTTTTTTTCCTGCTTTTCCTATGAGAACAGCAACATCAGATATCAACAAGCACAAGTCATCCGAATCAACAACTGTGAATCACAAACATCAACATGTCAACATTACAAACATCAACAGGTCAACATTACAAGACGCTTACCTGAGAATCAGCTTCTCAATAGCAGTTTTAGGGTCAAATCACCAGCACCTCATGTATACTCACAGGGTTGAGTTCTTCCACCCGGCGAGAATGATGGTGACATCAATGTCATGTGGTGAAAATTCAAAATTTGTAGGCCTATTTAAAGACTCTATTACTTTCAATAAAAATAGACCGTAATTTTGAGAAAATTGTTTTTAGAGTTTTTTTCTTGAGGAGCATGTCACCCATGACAGGATGTGAAACCTTAACTGTGAAGCTAAGATCGAGTGTGCGACGTAAACTGGCGCGAGGCTAAGATCAAGGAGCGTGCAGTGTGATGCGGCGTAAGATCCGAAAAAGTGAAAGAGCTTTTCAGTTATCCATTAAGTAATTTTTAAATATTTCTTACATCTCTCATCTTTTTTCAAAATACTTAGACCCTCTCTTTCGTTTCACGTTACTTCTTCTCTCTTCTACTATCTTTATTCATAAAATTTTTCATCTTATTGAAAGATGAATCGGTGGAGAAGAGATAATTTTCTTCTACTTTCTTCTGTAGACTAATGAGAGAAGAGAGAGATAGGGGGAAAAAACCTTTTGTTTTGATTAAAATTTCAAAAATTAGACATTCACAGGGAAAGAAATAGTCTCTTTTCTTGTTCCGGGCAACAAAAAAAAAAGTGACAGAACCCAAATGTTCATAATTCATAGCTTTATGAATCCAGACTAAACAGAAATGTCTTCTATTTCAATAAACTCAACACTTAAGTGAAATTAATTACCCACAAATCATTCCAAAATCTAAACTTAAATTTTCAACCGATGAATTTATTATGAAATTAAGAAATCCCAATCACATTTAGGGTGATCGTACAACCAAACACTGTGTCAACCCCCACCAAAACCCTAAAGAACAATTGATTCAATATATTTATCCAAATTGATAATAATCTAGTAATCATCAATTAGAAGGTTAACTAATCTAACACAAAGAGAGCAAAATATTCAGAGATTAAAAGATCCCCAGGAATTCTATAGAAATTTGATGCAATTGAACCCTAGACGGGGTCGGAGCTCTAAAGAACAGATTATTAAGAAAGAAAAATTCATACAGAATACAAAAAAATGACTGATTTGAGATTTTAAAATAGATTCAGAAAATAAATTATTAAAAAATAAACTGAAATGTGGCAAAGGAAGGAAGGAAGGAAGAAGAAAAGAAAACAAAGATAAAATAAATTTATTAGCCTTGGGTTTTAATTCTTGATCTATTCTGCCGATGACAATGGATTAGGTTTGGACTGGATGCTATAAGATTCACATATGTGAATCCATTATAAATTTATAAGATCCATCATCAGATCCAAACTCACTAAAAATGCTGCGATGGAATCGCTTGAAGATCCATAACCAACAATTATTAGACTTAGATTTAGATTTCATATTATTAATCAATCTAATATTTCTTTTAATATATAATAACTTTTATTATAGATTAAATAGAAATTGATAGGTTTACTTGCTCAAATACATTGTTTTCCTCTAATTTTTTAGAAATATTAGACATATCTAAGCATAACTAATCTTACACAGATTATTTTTACAAGAAAGAGAATATTTAAATTTAACTAAATAAAATAAGTATAAAAAATATTTATATAGTTATCATATTTGAATTCTTACAGATTCATATCTAAAACTATTAAAAAGGTAAATCTATTTGATTCGAGGAACCAATACTAAAAACCCATTCCAGATTCAAATAAAGTCATTAGCTTATTGAAGGACTTTGGGGTTCCATCCTATTTCTTCGACCCAAATACTAACAATCCTCCTCGAACAAAGAGTCTCTCGCTAAAAATGCTGCGATGGAATCGCTTGAAGATCCATAGCCAACAATTATTGGATTTAGATTTAGATTTCATATTATTAATCAATCTAATATTTCTTTTAATATATAATAACTTTTATTATAGATTAAATAGAAATTGATAGGTTTACTTGCTCAAATACATTGCTTTGCTCTAATTTTTTAGAAATATTAGACATATCTATACATAACTAATCTTACACAGATTATTTTTACAAGAAAGAGAATATTTAAATTTAACTAAATAAAATAACTATAAAAATATTTATATACTTATCATATTTGAATTCTTACAGTTTCATATCTAAAACTATTAAAAAGGTAAATCTATTTGTGTCACGCCCCGCTTCCCAAAATACGCGGAAAAGGAGGCGCGACGAGAGTCGGCGACGTATATACGCAAGGAAAATACCCCGCGTATACACGCTAAGCCTAAATTAGCCTGAACAAGTTATAAATCAGAAGCATAATAATAAATGATTACTGCAATAATACATTAATGACAATCACAAGGATAGCAGATAAATGATGGCAAGAAAATGGCAGCTGAAAGCAATAAAGGTAGAATCAAGAAATGACAGGAATATAAAAGAGATGAGGATACCAGAACAGAAGAAAGAGCGTCCAGTTCCTCGCAAGACGAACAGTCTCATCGAATACCTGCACATTAGAACAATCGTCCAATATCTGGACGTGCAAATCCAGGGTCGTCAAAATGCGACCATGGTGAGTGTGTGTGTAAAGGGGAAAGAGCTCGTGCAGAAGAAACAATGTGCATAAATAATAATAAGAACAACTGCAAATATAAGAGAATAAATAACAAGATGAATAACTGAACAATAATATACATGAAAGCAACACGAATAAAGATAGCAAGAATAAGAGTACATGTACAAGACAAGTAAGGCAACTGTAGCAAACAACAGATGTCTAGATGTGTAACCTATCACATGTCACTAGGTTGGTATCCAAGTCTGGTCATAAATCTGGTCCTGGTTACAATAATGATATAAATAGATATACAATCAAGTAATTACAGTCAGTCACAAAGCATCAACAGTTTATTATTAATTATGTCAGCGAACACTAATTGTCACACGTAATAGACGCATCCCATACTACGCCTACCACACATGCCAATCGATGCCCTAAATTATTGAAACTGATCGGTTGGAGACATTGTCTGTGTTTTAGGTGGGTCCCGTGCATACCCGGGACCACGGCCCAGACTCCTGGCGCTGAATCAGGACCTACCGCAAGGTAGTCAAGAACATGTAAACAGGAACAGGTACATGTATAACATGAACAGGAAACATGACGGGGTGCCAGTCACCCCCACGGGAACCCTGCAGTGGAACCCTCTTTCGGCTGCGCAACCTAAATCCTAGGTCCACCCAAAATACAGACGCTGTCTCCTCCATCAATCTCCCCAATCCCAGTGTAAGTTATTTAATTTAGTTGTCAGGATTATTAATGTACATGTTACCTAAATCTACTGGGATAACTCGGTAATGGTGACAGTAACAACATAGCAGTGAAATCGTGATACATGTATAACAGGATATATATGTCGGTGAACATGATAAACAGGATGTGGTTGTTACCGTCTAATAACATTTTTCCCAGTAGTTGGATAACATGAACATGGTGGTCATAATGTCATTCAGGTGAGTCTTAGTGGTAAAGTCCTAACTGGTGTCATGTAGTAATCAAGGAGGTCCATTATCAATAACAAATGTGCTTAATTGCATACATGAATACATAAACATGCTACAAATAATATATGCAGGTAATTCATGAAATTATAGAATTTCTAAGTACTAGCACATTAGTTTAAATTAAGTAGATAAGTAGATAAAATCCTTCCTCACAAGACTTCTTGTGAGCTGAAGGAGGAAAAAGCACTCACCTGCGGTAGATCTCAATCCAAAGTACTGCAAATCCTAGAATCCCAGAAAATCTACACAATTTATTTCAATAGAAATTGTTAGGATCTTTTATTATTTAATGTGATTAATTAACTTAAGGTTGGGAGTATGATCCTATGAATTACATGAACTTAATAGGCTTAATTTACTAAATTTTAAATTCTCTTTTGTTGGGTTTTTAAAACTTTTTAACACTAAACTTTTTAACGGTTCGAATTTACCATTTAGCAAAACTGACTTTAAAGAGGGTAATTTGATTTAATTTGTATTGTTATTCTTCTGAAAATTTTATCATGAAAAGTAGAGACAGTGCAGATTGTTATTTATATTTTTCTCTATTTTATTTTGATATTTTTAATCAATTAATTAAATATACAAATTCTTTCTCTTTCTTTCTTCTTTTCTTTTCCTTTATTTTACCCTCAGGCCAGGCCCTCAGGTGCAGCCCAGCCCGGCCAGACCCGGCCAGGCCAAGCCAGGTCTGGGCCGGCCTGTAAAATTTTTTTTTTTTTTTTTTATAATAAGCCCAACCCGGGCCTGCCAGGCCCGGGCTAGGACAGGCCCTGCACAGCAGGGCTGTGCCCTGCTATGCACGCCTGCTCTCGGCCAAGCCGAGAGCAGTGTTTTATATTATTTTTTTCCTTTTTTTTTGAAAATCCTTTATAAAAACTTCTAAAAAAATATGTAAACATAAATTGGTTGATCTTCACATGTATTTTAGTTAGATTTTGGATTAGGTTTAAGATTGGATTTAGGGTTAATGGGTAAGGGTCTCAAGATAATGGGTTTTGGGCTTTAATTAAAAGAAATAAGAAATATGGAGAAATAAGAAAATAGATATTGGGCATGTGGGCTTAGCTCATGTGGGCTTAGAATAAAAAAAAAATAAAATGAAATGAAAAGGATAATGGGCTTGAGCTTATTGGGCTTGGAATGAAAATAATAATAATACCCATTAATAATAATCTAAAATAATTAAATATAGGCAATAAGAGTCTACAAGTCATACATAATACTAAGACTAATAATGATAATAAATCAAGTTAGCAAATAATACTAAAATAACTAGTAAAATAAAATAAATTCTTGTAGAAAAATAAAAATACAGTATTATTAGACTAGAGATATTACAATTTGATTCGAGGAATCAATACTAAAAACCCATTACAGATTCAAATAAAGTCATTAGCTTATTGAAGGACTTTGGGGTTCCATCCAATTTGTTCGACCAAATACTAACAATCCTCCTCGAACAAAGAGTCTCTCACTAAAAATGCTGCAATGGAATCGCTTGAAGATCCATAACCAACAATTATTGGATTTAGATTTAGATTTCATATTATTAATCAATCTAATATTTCTTTTAATATATAATAACTTGTATTATAGATTAAATAGAAATTGATAGGTTTACTTGCTCAAATACATTGTTTTGCTCTAATTTTTTAGAAATATTAGACATATCTAAACATAACTAATCTTACACAGATTATTTTACAAGAAAGAGAATATTTAAATTTAACTAAATAAAATAACTATAAAAATATTTATATACTTATCATATTTGAATTCTTACAGATTCATATCTAAAACTATTAAAAAGGTAAATCTATTTGATTCGAGGAACCAATACTAAAAACCCATTCCAGATTCAAATAAAGACATTAGCTTATTGAAGGACTTTGGGGGTTCTATCCTATTTGTTCGACCCAAATACCAACAATCCTCCTCGAACAAAGATTCTCTCACTAAAAATGCTGCGATGGGATCGCTTGAAAATCCATAACCAACAATTATTGGATTTAGATTTAGATTTCATATTATTAATCAATCTAATATTTCTTTTAATATATAATAACTTATATTATAGATTAAATAGAAATTGATAGGTTTACTTGCTCAAATACATTGTTTTCCTCTAATTTTAAGAAATATTAGACATATCTAAACATAGCTAATCTTACATAGATTATTTTTACAAGAAAGAGAATATTTAATTTTAACTAAATAAAATAACTATAAAAATATTTATATAGTTATCATATTTGAATTCTTACAGATTCATATTTAAAACTATTAAAAGGTAAATCTATTTGATTCATGCCTTATCCAACAAGCTGTTGTGCGCCGAACAACAACCACGTAAAGGAAACCCTAGATCACAGATGCAAAATAACAATACCACTAACAGCAAATAACAACAATCAATGAGAAGCAAAACCAGATTTAACGAGGTTCGGCCAATTTCGCCTACGTCCTCGGGGCAAGGAAGAGAGAGTTTCTATTGATTTTTGTGAATCAATACAAGTATTACAGCATTCATTATGTAGAGAGCTCTGCCTCTCTCATATACCCCAGAAAAAACCCTAGGAATCTGCTCACAACTTGAGCAGATTTTCAATTCAACAACTTTTTCGAAACAGCCCGACCCGACTGTCGGTCAACCAGTCGGTCGACCGACCTAGGCACCGGTCGACCGTTCTGGTCGACCGTGCCTAACCGAGAGTTAGGCACCTTCAGTCGCTCGACCGGACGGTCGACCGTTCCACTGTTGCTGCTGCTGTTTCCTTGCTGCGATCGACCGACCCGGTCGAGTGTGCTGCTGCTGCTGCTGAATCTCTGGATCATCATTGACTTCCTCAACTTCCTCTCTCTTCCTACAATTCTCCACCTCGGTGAAGATTTATCCAAATCTGAGCCGAGCTGACTCGAAAGTGGCTGCACCAATGTGGTTGCCTACGTACCCTACCCAAGGGATCAAGCCATCCGTAATTCATCCAAATGAGCTTCAACAAGCTCATGCTACATGAAGGATGTGGAGCAAAGCCTTACAATGTGCAAACTTGACTCCTGACACCACCTTTGTAAACATGTCGGCGGGATTCTCCGATGTGTGAATCTTCAGCAGCTCAATATCACCCTCATCAAGAATCTCTTGAACAAAATGGAACCTGACGTCGATGTGCTTCGTCCGTGCATGATATACCTGGTTCTTGGCTAAATAAATAGCACTCATACTGTCACAGTTAATCTTTAGTAGATCCTGATCCACTCCCAAGTCATCAAGCAAGCCTTAAAGCCAAATTGTCTCCTTCATAGCCTCCGTCATGGCCATATACTCGGCCTCTGTGGTAGACAATGCGATGGTAGACTGTATAATGGAGCGCCAACTCACCGGTGCTTGAGAGAATGTAAAGACATATCCCATTGTAGACCGGCGCTTGTCAAGGTCACTAGCATAATCAGAATCAACATACCCGATACAATCCTACTTCCCTGTAGAGTCCTTCTCAAATACCTGACCAACATCAATGGTATCTTTGATGTACCGCAGAATCCACTTCACTGCCTCCCAATGACCCTGTCCCGGATCATGCATATATCTATTGACCATAGAGACAGCTTGTGACAGATCTGGTCTCGTACACACCATAGCATAAATAAGACTACCAACTCGCTGAAATCACCTAGAGGGGGGGTGAATAGGTGATGGCTATATGAATTATGGCAATAATGCGGAATTTAAAAATTAACTAAACAATTAGCACAATACACAAATTCTTGCAAGTAATAGACAATATAAAAGTGCAAGTAATAAAGAGATAGAGTTTAGAGAGATTTGATCAAACGCAAACACAAGGAGTTGTTTCCGAGGTTCGAGCCACGCTCTACGTCCCCGCCTTCACACTTGAAGGATTTCCACTATTGAGGATCCCACTGGATCAACAATACAAAGACACACTTGTCCGTCTCTCGTGATGCCGCAACACCACCTGAGCACACTAGCTCGCCTTGAGGCCGATGCCTCTACAACTTCACTCAAGTAAGAAAAGAGTGATCAACACTTGATCACTTTACAAAAGCTCACTAAGCACAATCCTAGAACCAAATATGTAGATGTAGATATATGGGATTGTGTAGTGCTAAGCTAGAGAGAAGTAGAGATGTAGGCTTCAAGATGAGTGATTGGAATTTTGGCTTTTGAGAGAAAATCTTGTCTAAAAGGAAGAGCTTGGAAATCTTTAGAAATCTCTTGTAAAATATTCTTGATGGCTCTAAAATTGTTTTGCAATAGTTGTCTCATCAATATGAGGTGACCCTCTATTTTAGGGGTCAAAAACAGCCTCACAAATTCGTTGATACCAAATCCCAAAAGAGAAAACAGTCAGAAAAAATAGCTGTTGGATCTGTCAGAACTTTTGACAGAGTCCGGTCAACCGGGTCGGTCGACCGCCAACGGTCAAAAATGTGACCGTTGGGGTTCATCGGTCGACCGGGTCGGTCGACCGAAAACTCCTGTGAAAGCAAGTGTACATCGGTCGACCGGGTCGGTCGACTGATATAGACGTGCACAGTATTGTGCACATCGGTCGACCGGGTCGGTCGACCGGTTACTGTGAGTTCTGAAAAAACAGAACTTCCAGAACCAGAAAATCTTGGGTTTTTGGATTTGGGTCTTGGGTAGGATTTTTGGAACTTGTAAAAACATAGAGTATGAGCATGTGTCATACTTCTATCATGTTAAAATAGTTTGATAAAAATCCTTTTGATAGAAACTTGTTTTTCCATAAAATTGTTTTTCCAAAACTATTGTTTTTCTAAAAATCTTATTTCCAAAATATGTTCTCTTTAGATCTAAGTTAGAAAATGGAATTTGAAAATCTTTTTGAAGCCATGAACCTAGCTAAGAGATGTGTGTGTGTGTGATAATCCCATAGCTCTACTTCTAATATCTAGCTTTGACAAAATATCTAAAATAAAAGTAAAAATACAACTCTTGTTTTTCTTTGTTGTCTTGGTCTTGTCTTGATCTTCATATCATCATCTTGATCCCAAAGCATCCTAGTTGTGCATAGCTTGGGAATCTTCATTTTTGCGGCGAACTCCAAATGTGTGAGTCTTTTAGCGGAGCCGTCAAAAACAACCTGTTAAATAACCTGAAAAATTCTGAAACACAAATGTTAAATACATAACTAAATATGTTTTGTTATCATCAAAATAACTGGGATAATGGCCTTTGGGCCAACAATCTCCCCCTTTTTGATGATGGCAAAACATATGTAGTTATCACAAAATATTTGGGTAGAGACTTCAAATGAAGCTCCCCCTCAACACATGCATATATAGGAAAACATATGTAAATGGTAAACACCATATTTCCATGCCAACAAATAATACCAAATACTCATGTCATAGAATAGATGAAGGAAATGAGTTCATACATGACATAAATAAGAGATACATAAAAACAAAAGATAACCATGTCCACAACACATAAAAATACATGTCCAAAGTAAAAATAAATACTACATGTCCCAACAACAAATACTACATGTCCATCACAAAATATCCAAATACAAGCACAAACCAAACACAAAAATACTACAAAATATCTCTCTCAAAATAACTCTCCCCCTTTTTGACATCATCAAAAGGGGAGGTCACTCCTCAGCACCATCATCACCGTCATCGCCGTCTCCATCATCATCACCACCTTCCTCTGAAGAAGCAACCTCCTCTGGATCCATGCCATCGACTCTGGTGCGCGGTGGTGGAACAGAAGAGCGAGCTCTGGGAGGAAATGGAGGACCGGTGGCTGGGAGTCGACAAGCAGTCGGAGTCCGATCAGGAACGAGCATGTCAAATTTTGAGAAAAGGGCCTGAAACTGAACATCCACGAATCTCATGGAGTCAGCAAAATATGACATGTCGTTTCGGACCTCCGCCCGAAAAGCAGCGTCCTGAAGAGCACGAGCATCTAACTCTGCACGAATGGCTGCGTCGCGCTGCTCGGCCCAGGCCTGATGTGCCTCGATCTGAGAGCGGACCTCCGAAGAGACAAGAGCAAGTAACTCAGGAGGAAATGCAGGTGCTGCAGAAGAAGAAGATCCTGGTGCTGAAGATGAGCCAGGACCAGCAGGAGGAAGATGTGGTTGCACAGGAGCGTGTCTACGCAGTTGATTTGTATACCCCTACTTATTTCTTTGTTTTTGACAAAAAGGGGAAGAAAATTTTTTTGATTTGATTTTACTTTGAACCCTTTGTTGATGAGTGACAAAAAGGGGGAGAAGTATTTGAGTATATATGCATGTTTTCTTTGCTTAAGGGGAGAAGTATTTGTCTTCCTTGTTAGTTATGCATATATGTTTTGTATTGCAATAGGAGAAAAAGATTTTGATTTATGCTTGTTGCATGTTTTATCTCCATACTTGCATACATATTCGCGTGCCTCATTGCCATATCTATTATTTCTTGTTATGCATGAGTTAAGGGGGAGCTTCTTTGAAGCTTTACTTTAATCCATGCATATATAACTTCATGAGTTTTGTCATCATCAAAAAGGGGGAGATTGTTGGCCCAAAGGCCTATCACCCTAGTTTTGATGATGACAAAACTCATGAAGTTATGATTACTAATGATCTTGTGTTTAATTAGTGACAGATTCTTTATCAAGATCTTAGTAGGTGTGGAGCTTCAACAAAAGATTTAAAGACAAGTTGAAAGCTAGCACCGGTTGATTCACAAGCCTATGCATCAAGACACATCTAGAGATGAGCTCGGTGGATTGCATTTGGACCAAGTCAAGAAGATGAGAAGCCTTCAAGGGAAGACTTCAAGAAGATGAAGACTTGTGTCTAGGTATAAGATTTTGTTTTTGTTTTTAGAAAAAAAAATGTAAAGGATAGATAGTTGTGGATTGCTCAAGTTATATCACACACACACTCTTGATAGAACTCTTGATAAGATTGCTTTCATAAAAGATTTCTATGTCTTAGAAAGAATTTTTATTTTGGAAAAAGATTTTTTCTTTGTGACAAAATATCTACTTTGGTTTTTGGTATTTCTATTATACACATCTTTAACCAAAACCAAGTTATATGCTTAATGACAAAAATATAGATATATCATTATGATTGTGTAGTGGATCATATCCATACACACTATACTTTAAATGACTCAAATATCTTGTTTTTGTATTTTGTGAAGTTATGGAAAAACAAGTTTTAGAAATACATGTTTTTAGAAAAACAGTTTTTATTGTGATTAAAACTATTTTTTAGATTTACTGTGAATTTATGGGATTTTTATTGAGTGAAAAGACCTATTTTCAAATCCCGTATCTGTGCAGAACTGTGCAAACTGTTTCAGGCTTCAGCGGTCGACCGGACCGGTCGACCGGGTCTGAAGTCGGTCGACCGGATCAGTCGACCGACGTGCACAGACGTGCACAGCCTGTGTGCACTGGAGAACGGTCGACCGAGCCGGTCGACCGCTTCAGAGAGCTTTGCTCTCAGGAAATCTCGGTCGACCGGTCGGTCGACCGGAGGTTGCAACGGTCGGATTTTGACCGTTGCCGGTCGACCGGACCGGTCGACCGGAAGCTCTGACAGAGCCCAACGGTCAGATTTTTCTGCCTCTATAAAGGGGGTTTTGTCATTGTTTTAAGCCAAGATTTTTGGAGACCTTAGAGCTAGTTTTTTCCCAGTCTTTCTGAAGGATTTTTCTCCACAAAATAGAGTGCCAATATTTCCTATCAAAAGGGATTTTATCAAGAGAGTGTAAAAGTGATTTCTTGTGTTTTTCACCAAAGTTCTTTCCTTGCTTTTCTCACACCACACTTGAGCTATCCATTACTATATTCCTATAGGTGTGTTGTAGTGAGAGTGACTTTAGGTGATCAAAGTGTTGTGATCACCAAAGATCTTTACTTTGTACTTTGAGGAGACGGGCAAGTGTGCTCGTTGTTGGTGTGGAGTTCGGGTGTGAACTCTTGTGGTGCGAGGTGCGGCTCGGCGAGTCGGTGGACTTGCGTGTGTAAGGGACTTGGGAGTCCGAGGGCTTGTAGGTGTTGCGGCACCAAGGAGAGATCCGGTTGGATCGTACATAGTGGAAATCCTTCGTGTGTCGAAGGCGGGGATGTAGAGCAAGTGTGCTCGAACCTCGAAACAAACCCTTTGTGTTTGCGATTGCTCACTCTTGCTCTCTTACTCTTTTGTCTCTATTATATCTTGCATTACTTACATTGTATTTACTTTACATGCTTGATATACCCTTGTGCTTAATTGTTATATAATTGCTTGGGATTGATTGTCTAACACTTGTATTCAACCAAGAGAGCCAACGCGGCACCTCAACCCATTCAAGGGGAATCTAGAGGAGCTTGTCCAGAGCCTCGCAAGGGGAATTCGGCAACACTCTTGTGTTATACATAAGTGTTTAATTAAAAGAATTTTAATTTGGTCAACTTAGTTTTATTCCGCATTATTTGTTCATAAGTGACCATTAGATTAGCCATCACCTATTCACCCCCCCTCTAGGTGATCTTACACTCGCTAGCATATGGAACGTGAGTTATGTACTCACGTTCTCAACATTCTTTGGAGACATCATAGTAGATAACTTGAAATGAGGAACCAGTGGTGTACTTACAGACTTCGCATCCTTGCCGATGTTGAACCTCCGAAGTACCTTTTGTAAATACCCCTTCTGTGTCAAGCTCACCCTGCCAATCCTTTGGTCTCGTGTGATTTCCATGCCTAGCACCTTTTTCCATGCCTAGCACCTTCCTTGCTCACACCACGATCCTTCATCTCAAACTCTGAAGATAGATCCCTCTTCTGCATCAATTGCAGATCTAGACCTTGAAGCAATAAGCATATCATCTACATACAATAGTAAATATATATACTCCCCTATCGGTAGCTTATTGTAATATACACATGAATCATAGTGGCTACATGTGTACTTCTTTCATCTGATGAAGATGTCGAACCGCTTGTACCGCTGTCTAGGAGACTATTTTAACCCATACAGCGACTTCTTCAGCTTGCATACTATATCTTCCTTCCCTGCAGTCTTGAACCATGTTGGCTAAGACATATAGATCTCTTCATCCAGATCGCCATGGAGAAAGGCGATCTTTACATCGAGTTGATCAAGGTCCAACTCGTACTGTGCCACCAAAGCCAATAAGATGTGAATTGACGAATGCTTTACAATAGAAGAAAATACCTCATTGTAATCAATTCCTTCCCTTTAAGCATAGCCTTTTACTACCAATCTGGCCTTGTATA